>JBBPCY010072547.1:0-10952 GCA_037974405.1 Brachyalestes nurse
TTTTACATTTTTAAGGCAGCCAAAACAATGGTGCCACTTGTCATTCTAGACTGTTGAAATTATGGCATGTTTCTCTCAAAACACTTGTTAATATCCATGGCATGGCACGTCCATACAGCTTTTAAATTGGTTGATTAAGGGCAGAGTTTGAAATATTTAAAATCGATAATCTTCTGCCACATCACTTTGCAAGCTGCAGGCAGCAGAACGTATTAATAACTCTCATCTTGGTTTTTAATAGGGAATGATCTATTAGTGTTAGTTAGAGCAGTTTGAAAAGAGCTATGTTACGTCACTCTCTCCTACATTTGCTGGAACTCAAATATTAAGGCAATATGATACATTTAGGAGTTTTTAGATTTCTTAAGGTTCATGCCTACTGAATTTACTTTTTGTAACCAGTTTAAATCGGTTACAGTCGTATCATGTTACACAGATGACTCATGCAGTGTCAGGACTCTTTCCCAGGGATGTTTACTGGTACAGCATGATGTGCTTGCCTGAGAGAGAAATGAAATGCTAATCTGTTGGGTGGAGAGGAGGTATTACTCATAATGCTAAACATACTTTAGTCTAGAAACCAGGAGAGGTGTAATTACTGTATCCTCACACAGCTTTCAGCAGCTATAGGTCATGTATTGTCACACAGGTTTTCAGCCGTGTTTGGGTACCGTATGTTCACACGGGTGGCACCAGTTGCCCTGTACATGTGTGCAAACGTGTGTGTGAGTGAATGAACGTGCGAATGAGAGATACAGAGAGAAAGAGTGAGTGCACATGCAAGAGAAATGAGGTAGGAAAAATGGCACCAAATTTGAATAGCAAACATGATACTTGTGTTTTGCAAAAGTGAGGACTGTGAGGAATGTGATTCTTGTTTCTCTTCAGACAATATGATGCCAGTTTATAACATGGCCCTCACAATGGTGCTTGTGAGTGGAGAATGAATTTAGTTTAAAAAATATTTAAGTAAACCTTATTGTAAACTGGTATAGAAGTGACCACTTTTCCCTTTTTTTCCGTTCACTGTTTGTACGGCAGTGTGTGTGTGTGTGTGTGTAAAATGCACAGGTTGCTATTATTTTATGAACTATTGCAGTGTGAGCTGTGTAAACGCCTCCATGTATTGTGAGTCCAGTAGTGTTTGTATAGCAGCTTTTGTATGTGCTGTATACTAGGAGCTTCACTCCTGATTCAGTTTCTGAGTCACACATGCACACACTGTGCTCTTAACGTCGTAAGAGTGTTGTGTAGTTTAACATTTCCAAGGTATACTAAATTATGTATTACCTTTACATTTTCTCCAAACATTTTTTGTTTGGAATTTTGAGTCAAGTGTAGCCAATAGTGTATAAAACAATAGTGACATTTTACACAAACACACTCCCAGAAATTGCAAAAGCAATAACCAGAAAAAAATGATTTGGCCTCATTTTTTTCCATGGCTGTATTTCCAAATACAATAATGTGTGTTCAGAACACATCATTATTGCTAACAGACACAAAACAGTAAAAGCAATTATTTAATTAGCCTTTGCTTTCTATACTGATTTGTGATCTGGAAGTCCAGTCCAGATTTTTGTTGAGGTTCTTTAGAATAGAATACTCTAAAGCCAGGCACCTTGACGTACTGATAATAGACATTTCAGTGACCTTCAGCTGTAAACCTTATTGTAAACTTCCTTATTGACACATTCACCCTCGCTTACCCTTTAGAGACCCAACTTCAAAGTGCCTCGTAGATTACAGTCTTCTTGTAATGTGCTACATAGAAAAAAATACTGCCTTGTTTCCTTTGCAAATTTAAATCAGTTCTTTACCATGTTGACTGATAGCAGTGATTTTATTGAATTGACTGAAGAGATACATCCAGTTTGTGTAAAGCAATCCTACCAGTTAGCAAAATACAATATTCCAACATTTCTATCTACCTGCATTCTCAAAAATAAATGATCCAAAATACTGTTTGAAAGAACAGGAGTGTCCAATACAAAGTGATAACTGTGCAAAAGATCACTTATAACTAACATCAAATAACATATAAAAGTGCTTTAAATAACATTCAATGGATAGTTCTTTAGAGAACTATTTTTGTGAATAACCTTCACATAAGGTAAAGATTCTACTCCAGTGGATAGTTCTCCTTGGACTTCAAGCTGGGAAAGATTTCCGAGCCATTATGTTTTACAGTGTACTTGCAAACATGGTGAGGGACTATTTGTTTCTAACATCAAAATCAATAAATTAGATTCCTATGGAATGAGATGAATTGAATTCTACTCACCACACTTTGTTGTATGTCCTCCCTCTTACGGACCAGATGGATCTTTTGGCATACGTGTATGAGTGGTGCCAACCCACACCTTATATTTAGACTCCAGGCTGCGTGTGCACAGCAGGCCCTGATGCTCAGTTCCGATTTTCCGGTTTCAACTGTTTACAGCAACCTTTCAAGTGAGTCACACAGGAGCTTTGTTTACACTTATATTTAACATAACAGACATATGCATAGGCAGAATAATAGAACATACTATGAGAACTCTCTAAATAAATAATGATTTTTTCCTTTTTTCTGGAGTTTATAAAAGTTGTCAGATTAAACATTCAATAATTACCCTTAGGTAAATTTTCTGAAAATAATTTTCTGAAAATAATTTTCTGACAGTGTAATTTCATCCAGGTTGCTTATTATAGAAATGTTCAAACTGTCCTGATCACTTTTTTCTCATGAATGAATGTTTACTTAAACCATTTAGTGTCTTCTGTGATGATTGTCAGAGTGCTCTCTATTATATAAGTGAAGCGGATATTACAAATCACAAGGATTGTCTCTTGTTTCTTGATATTTATCTCTGCTTTGTCAGCAGTCATCATCTATTGTGTATAGTTTCAACAGTCTTTTATCTGATGTCTTCTTTACAGAAAATATTGTTCAAGTCAAAGTCAAAGTTCATGTAAAGTTTGTCATCTCAGCTATATACATGTACACAGTGAAACGAGGTGGCGTGGCCAAACTGGCCAAACTGCACAGAGTACACAGACATAAATCTACTATAAATATTAAGTCTAGACTAGAAGTAAAAATGTGCAATTTGGTTCAAAAATTGTGGTACTGGGTATTTTTCTATATCCAAAAAATTGTGCAAATGTTGCATCAGCAGTCAGGTGAAAAACAACAATACGCACGCAGTGCAGGAGGCCTTTCTAATGCAGTGCATTTGGAAGATGTCCTATAGTGATGAGAGAGACACCCTGATGATGTTACCAGATTCCTTAGATCTGCAGCACTAGCACCGCTGTACCAAACAGAGATGCAGCTGATCAGGATGCTTTCTATGGTGTCCCTGTAGAACACTGTGAGGATGGGGGAGGGAGGTTTGTCTGTTTCACTAGTCTTAAGAAGTGAAGATGCTAAGAAGTGAAGCTGCTGCTGTGGCTTTTTGGTGAGGGAGGTGGAGTTGGTGGTGAGGTTGTTTGAAATGTGCACATTCAAAAGACGCTGAATTGGTGCAGCAATGGCCATTGACTCTCTTTTTTGTAGTTTGTGTGACCATAATGTAACTGGGTGTGCATGTGAGGGCGGTGGGCTGTGTGTGGGTGTTGAGTATGGCATGACCTACTTTGTACCTTTGCTTTTACAGCATTTAGCAAACGCTTTTATCCAAAGCGACTTCCATTCCCTAACTACAGGGCACAGTCTCCCTGGAGCAACTTGGGGTTAAGGGTCTTGCTCAGAAACCCAGTGTTGGTATGCTGAAGGTAGGATTCGAACTCATGTCCAGTGAAGCAGAAAGTGTAACAATATTTTAGCATCTTGTCAGGAACGCCGTCAGTGAAATGGATGCAACCAATTGTCACAGCCGATTCGTTTTCAGTTTTCATTTTCTGTTCATACATGTGGGAACGAGAGAAAACACAGCTTCACTTCCTCACACATACTTACACACTTAACCATACTTGCCACAGGGAGAGACAAGCAACAGCATTTAAACAGCACAACAAGGTCAAACTCACATATACATAACATCTCTTGCACACACTCAAAACGCATGGACTCACTCATACACAAACACAAACACACGCACACAATTGCTCATTTAAATCTGTCACAGGTGGAGAGGGACAGCATTGTTAAAACAGCATCACACACACACACACACACACAGGCAACAAAGTTCAAACAGCACAATACACTCAGAAACATACACACCCAACATCACTTGTACATGTTCAAACACAAGCACATAAACTCACAATCTTCTTTCATGTAGAAAATGTAAGTTTATTCAGCTTATCGTTCATATATGTTCAGCAACAACTGACATCATGAATTTTGGCTCATGCTTCTGACTATATATGTATATATAAAGCTAACCTGCCCTGAATAAGTTCACACATTCTCAATTATTATTCTCAGGTAGATAAAGAATTGTCTATTCACAATTAAGAGTTATTGTCAAAATCATAATTAGGTGTGCAGTGCAGTAACAAATACAGTGTATACTAGTGTATCCAATTTATTTTCATTTGTCATAAATTTTGTTACCATATACTCAAAATATGATAAACTGAGAGCAAATTGATATATTTATTGAGTAGTTTGTGCAGTGTGTATTTTTTTCTGTATTGTACAGAAATAGGCAACATCTGAGATTTAAAGAATGAAAAGCCTAGGTTCTCAGTTGCTGAGTTTATACCTTTGGCTCTGTAAACACTTAAAAGTTGTTCTCTGTCACGTCAGCCTGGTACCAGGGAGAGAGGGAGGCGCAAGCGCGGATTTCCATTTTACTTTGACTTTAATTGAACTTTTAACAGAAACCAAAACAGGCACGAGGGCCAAAACACAAAACCAAACACAGGAACCCTGAAGACTGGCTGATAAACACAAACTGTAGATATATGTAATGGAGAGATGATGGTGGACAGACCCTGCGTTATGAATAGTGATGTGTCGTTTGCGAACGAGCCGGCTCTAAGAGCCGATTCTTTGTAGCGAACGAGAAGAGCCAACTCCCGTCAGGGAGAGCCGAAACTTCTGCCGTAAGGGGCTTCATTTGGGAACACCATGCGGCTAATCACATGGGAGGACCCACTAGGATCGTACCATTATGTGAAAGAAGGAAAGGGGAGCATGCTTTAAAGATAGCGAGTGTAGTGGTCCAGGCCAGGTACACAGAGCGACAGAGAGAGGCGGGAGGGACGGCATTAAATGCGAGTCCATTGGGAGAAACTTCCCATCACTAGTTACGAATTAGGGGACTTTTAAATACAGACAGGCATGACTCATGAATCAATAAGAACTTTCACTGAAAAACAAATTCCACAACCCAAAACCAGACAACTTCAAAACAAAAGTCTTTCAAGGCAGGATGTCACATTCTCCAGTTTCTTGCTCTCTTGAGACATTTTCCCTTTATTTGTTCCCTCTTCATTTATTTTTGTTAATTTTGGTATAAAAAGGAAAACTATACAAAACAATAGAACAACATTTTAGAGAGGAAAACAAAGCTGTAAACTGCAACAATAGACTCTGCACACACTGTTAGTCTGTATATGTGTGGGTTTCTGTAATCAAAAGTTGTGATTGTCAGTAGTTAAAAGAGCACTCTTGTACAAAAGAGCTCACTGATATTAGTGCCCAGTAAACAATGAGTATTGCTAATGAAAGGTTTATTTGTCATCTTGTTGCTGTTCAAGGAGTCCAGAGCTTGCCGTGCACCCGGAAACGATATATACAAGTGTAGTCCGGATGACCCCAGTTGCTCATTACTCTTAGTTGAATTGTGGAATAAACATCCCTCGCAGACTCCTGAGAGAGAGAGAGAAAGAGAGAGAGAGAGAGAGAGAGAGACAGTGAGATTGTGCTCCACAGATGAATACAAATGTATGAAAAACAACAAACAAACTAAAAGTGACCAATAAAGAATGAGAGATAAGTTCAGAATGGTTTTGAATGTGAAGGAAGTTTTACCAGAAGCTCAAATGTTTGAATGGGTTCTCCATCACTGTCATAGAGGAACGATCCTAAGAGCTTTCCTTCTTCATCAGACTGGCTTATTCCCTGCAGAGGCAAAATACATTTCCATTCGACACTAATCAGACACTATTTCGATTCTTTTGTATTTTCAAGTGTGTTTGTGTGTGTCTGTGTACGACTTACATAGACACTGAACTCCTTGGGAGCGTTGGTAATGTGTCCGCTTGGAGACAGCACTTTGGGCAGGTGCTCCAGTGTCACGTGGGTGATGTACACAGGGTACACCAAGGCGATGGTGGCAAAACCCTGATTGCCCTTAAACGCCCAGCACTTGCCTGGATACACCTCCGGCTGAGAGAGAAAAAGAATGAGAGTGAGTATCATATGAGTCTCAGTCTTTTTTTATCAAACTGAATTCTGTGGCACATTGAGTAATGAAGATTAACTCTTAGAAGTCACAGTTATCACCAGCATTGGTCAATAGTGTGAAAACTAATGGTGAACTGATGCCATATTTGTGTTTATATGCTAAATAAAATATATTTTATTCTAATTTAAACTTTACGTACATTTATTGTACCTACAGTCGTTATTTGTAAAAGCATCATTTACATTATTTGTGTGTGCATGTGTGTGTGTGTGTGTGTGTGTGTGTGTGTTACCTGTATTATGGTTCGTGGACTTGTTCCACAGTTCAAGAGGAAAATTCCAAACAGTTTGAGACACAGCGATCTGGTCATATAAGAATTAGAACACTGGGAATGGATTACTGTGGAGCCTACACACACACACACACACACACACACACACATACAGAGCAAAAAGATAGTTACGTTTTAATAGGACTCTTTAAACTAGATCTTTTAAAAATGGACTCTTTCAATTATGGGCACATAAGCATACACACACACACACACACACACACACATACACACAGAAAGAGTGTACCTAAAGACTCCAATGCAAAATCTGCCATTCCAATTCCGTCAGCTCTGAACAAACGCAGGGCTCTCTGAATTGTCTCATCAACATCCTGATATACACACAAACACATGCAAACAAACAAGATACACTTAAACTCCAGCTAAAATTTGTAAATGAGTATCAAATAAAATGTGGTAGAATACAAATAATGTAACTGACATTCAGTCTTATTCTATATTTTCTGTTCTCTCCACTCTATCCTTTCACTCAGCCTTACCTGTATGGTTAAAGCACCCATATTCCGTCTCTTCAGTTCTTCTCGAGTTTTTGAACTCTGCACAGTAAAGAGGTCCATCATTCGCTTCTCCAAGTCCGCAAGTGCCCTCTGTAGCTCAGCGCGATGCACTACAGACCCCTGAGATCTGGAGACCAATATCCGAAGCCGATTCATCCACGAGAACAGCTCTGCTTTCAGCTGAGAGAAGTAAAACTAGTTATTCACACATCCTTCAGCAAGGTCCAGTTATAGACTCACTATTAACACATCCTTTAGTCAAAAGCAGTTAAAGAGACTTTACTAACAAATCCTTCAGTCAAAAGCATTTTTGGACACATATCTAACACATCCCTCGGTCAGAAGCAGTTATAGATACATATATAACACATCCTTTAGTCAAAAGCAGTTATAGAGACTTTACTAACACATCCTTCAATCAAAAGCAGTTATAGAAATGTATCTAACACATCCCTCAGTCAGAAGCAGTTATAGATACATATATAACACATCCTTCAGTCCGAAGTAGCTATAGACACTTTACTAATACATCCCTTAGTCTGAAGCAGTTATAGGCACTTTACTAATACATCCCTTAGTCAGAAGCAGTTATAGAGACTTTACTAACAAATCCTTCAGTCAAAAGCATTTTTGGACACATATCTAACACATCCCTCAGTCAGAAGCAGTTATAGATACATATCTAACACATCCTTCAGTCAAAAGCAGTTACAAACAAGGCAGAAACACATTATTCACCTAAGAGAGGTTATTAACACACTTTTCAGGTGGGATGGAAAATAACCTGTTTAGAATCCCTTCTAAACAGCTGGCAGTTCTCAACATATTATTAACAAAAGAGGTTGGAACAAGGGGCTCCTTTCCCAATCTTAAGTACCCTATGCTCTGCACATGTTTGGGCTTTATCCAGATATATCTAATTAACCTCATTAAATCTATCTAATTAACCTCATTAAATAATAAGTTATTATTAAAACCCCAATGCTTTTGACCCAACATCTGTCTGCTGCATCTGTCAAAATGAACGACTCTGGCAATGAATAAAGTCGTGATAAAGGTGCAACAAATAGAGATTAGGGTACAAAAAGCTGAAGTATTCCTTCAGCACAGCTAAAGAGCTCCAGACTTTGGGACACACTGTAGTATTTAACATTAAGATCCCATTCTGCATTGTGAGGTGAGGAAACATCAGCCTTTACCTCTGAGAGTTGCTTCTCAGCTCCAGCAAACTGCTGCTTAAAGAAAACACGATCCAAGTTCTCACTAACACACACACAAACAAAAAAAACATTAATCAAAGCCACACACACACACACACACACACACTACACATTAGTATGTCAGTATATGAGAACACAAATACTCACGTGTTCATGGTAGTCTTGAAGTCACTAATGTCGTTCTTCAGAGTCTGTCAAATAAAAAAGACATTTTATAGCACACAAATGATATTATTTTCATTAGAGTGTGTAATGCTAAAGCTTGTTTATGACTTTCTGACCTCAATGATGTACTCCTGGTTCATTATATCCACTTTAAGAAGAGCAATCTCTCTCTAAAGGACACAACAAATCAGATTAGAAATATGCACACAAGCAAAGACACACAAGGAATAAAAACCTCCTCAAAATCCTGAGGCCCTCACCTGTGCACCATCCCACTCTCTCGTCCAGGTTTCTTCCCATGTAGTCTCTTTCTGGGTCACAACACGGAAGATTTCATCCTTCATTGCTTTTATTTCAAGGGGAGCCCAGCTGGTCTCAGTGCGGCTGGACACGTTCGGGAAAGTGGACGAGTAGAAGCAGAAACCTTAAAACAAAAACTACCATCAGTGCCAAAAACTACCACCAGTCCCTCTCTTACACAGATGCTTCCTACTCTATACACTACATTTGAGTAAGACTAACAGAAAAGCTTCATTTCTTGTATGGCTCTTCCAATGTAATGCGATGTGCTAATGTTAAGTCTAATATTAAACGATCATCTATCTGAATCAGCATTTGTTTTCTCACCGAAAGCCAAAGTCAATCCAAAGAGCAAAACAATCATGGCCAGAATTTTGTGGAGGTTTGAGGTGGTCATGGCAGGTTTACGATCATCAGTGTAGTTACAGTAAGGCCCTGGAAGGCAGAAAAATAACACAAAATCAACCAAATCTGAGAAAAAAGTGGCATACAATTTCAATAAGGGTGTAAGGTTCAGGTAAAATAAAATGTATCAAAACCTTATTAAAAAAAGTTCCTTTAAAATAAAGGATTGGTTTTAATCCTGAAAAGGGAAAAGAACGTTTTTTGCTCCCTGGGTGGCACTGAGCTGGCCTGCAAGGAGAACTATGAGATACTGCGAGACACAAGCACAAGCAGCAGACACTGAACTCTTTAAGCAGAGCTCAGAGTCACCAGAAACGAAAACGTATATCAGTATTATATTTATCAGTATCAGTAGTGGAAAAAGTCACAGGATTCTAGTGATCCGAGATTTACATTTAAGGGCTAAAGAGTCCGTATTAATGAAATATATGGTGACCACACTGTTGATGTAAAATGGTGGGATACATAGTTTAATAATATATAATTAATAATGTCACTATTGACATAACTAGTTTAATGTCTACCTGAAGGTTCATCAGCATCAACAGGTTCCCCCAAATAAAAGGTGGCACCGGAGGAGGACTCATTAAAGTAACGAGATCGCTTTGGTGCCATTCTCTTCTTGAAGATCCTTTACACACACACACACACACACACACACACACACACACACAGATAGAGCATGTTCAGTTACTCCAGTCAAGCTGTTTTATCAGTCAATCACACACTTAGGCCTAAACCATAAGATCCCTCCCTCTTTCTATGGAATTACACACACACACACACACACACACACGTGCACGCACCTGACAGGGAGTGTCTCATGGTATGATAAGTTCCTGTCACCATCCTCTTCATTGGTGTAATACCCAATCTTCACCAGTCTGTTGCTGCGACGATGCATCGCTGCAGTTCAGAAAGTGCAAATAAGCTTAATAATGCATTGCTGTATTGTTTTGTAATGACATCTGCTTCTTTTTATCTCAGATGGCAAATTTACTTTGTTTACAATATCTAACAACGTGTCTTCAGGGGTAGATTTACTACAGAGGAACTGAACTGAACTAGAAATAATTTGAAGTAATGAAAATAAATCGGTTTTACCTGATAGAAGCACTCAGTTGTGAAAGTTTGACAACATAGAAGCACTCAGTTGTGAACGTTTGACAACATAGTAGCACTCAGTTGTGAAAGTTTGACAAGATAGAAGCACTCAGCTGTGGAAGCCCTTTACATGCTGTACACAGCGATGACATCATAATGGTTCGATTTTTGCATGACATCAGCAATGTGCATTCTTTACTGCAGAATTCCACACTACTGCTGCCGCCCAGTCCCTGATTCTAAATCTGAAAACGGAGACCTTAAGATATAGTTTGATATGTTGGGTTAGAAGGTTTGTGATGGAAAATCATTTTAAATTCGAACAAAATGTTTAAATCTCACTCGCCCTACTGAGCAATGAGCAACGGCCAAGCAGAGACCAATTTATTCCCACTTTATCTTCATGGACACAGGCAAGGCAGATTAAACACTTTTACTACCTGTTTGTTTCGTTTTTTACTTGGATTATCTGTTATAAATTATACATACTGCTCAAAAAAATTAAGGGAACACTTTGTAATCAGAGTATAGCATCAAGTCAATTAAACTACTCAAATACTGA
>JBBPCY010072548.1:0-10952 GCA_037974405.1 Brachyalestes nurse
AAAGGAAAAACAGGTGGAAGGCAGAGGATGTTTCTTTTTTTGCTGAGGTTATATATACACACATACATATATATATATATATATATATATAGATATATATATATACACACACACACACACACACACACACACACACATACATAATATATATATTAGTGACTCAAACACATTCACAAAACCAGACAATTAACTGGTGAATAAGCAGGGAAATCACCAAAACGTGCTGGACCACGGCCCTCCAGGACCGGAGTTGGCAATCCCTGCTTAGTGTGTTTACTATGTGCTTAGCACTAAATGAATGCCACATTTTGCAGGAAATGAACATCCAGAGGGTCTATGAGGACGAGGGATCCGTTCGGGAAGAGAACGAATCACAAGAAGAGACGAAGTCAAGAGAATTCATGAAGGATGGAAGGTTCTATTCCAAAAACAAGTAATAGAAAAAACTAAGCTTATGTGGAGCTCAAGTACGAGCAGGAGCCGACACCTGCCCTCAAGAGCAAAGCCTAATGGAGCCCATCTCCAACACTCTGTGAGCTTCAGCCTCTCAAAGACTTTGGGCAAACTCTCTAGTTCATTGTTCTTGTTGCTAGGTTCACGACCAGAACAGATTAATGTTCTGACACACTTTCAAACACGGTCATATGTTATTCAAGACATCTTTACTCTGTGGTGCCTGTGATTGTTTGAGAATGAGCAGTTTTTCAGTACCAGTGCTGCTGATAAGCATATTATTTTTTTTCCTGTGTTTTTCTTATTGAAGCTGATTAAAATGACTGTTCTAAAAATATCTATTGTGAAACAGTTAATAGAAATCGAATTGCTTGCTGTGTTGTGTATTTTTTTTGTGTATCTTCTGAATGTTTCTGTTGGCCACCTCCAAAAAAATTCAGCACAAAAGTGCCTAAGTTGGGAGATATTGAGAAAATTCAGTAATACTTGTTGCGGATGAGGGGGCAGGACATTTTCAAATATAAGCAGATTTTTACACATGAAGTTTGTTTCATCATGAAGGACTTTTCTACAGTAGGCTGGTCCAGAGTGGACGAAAGCGAGCAGCCACAACACCGTCACAGTGACATGCAGCTCCATACAGACTTTAGGCCAACTCATTTATTCTTCGCTAATGACAAGTCCGTATTCAGGTGATGGTGGTTGTTTCGGAACGTACAGCTTTCTCTGTGCCTGCATTGTCTTTATTGTGCACATCTGTCTATGCTTTTGTTAGCAAACCTGATTAAAATGGTTGTTATACTACTTGCTATTCAGCTTCTTCCATAAATCCTTTTTTTTTTATTTAAAGTAACGAAGACGTATGTAGAAGTTTCATCTTACTGCATTTCGATGTTTCTAGTACCTTCTATTAGCAGTAAGCATTAGGGGTATAAAAATACATCGAAATATTGTGATATCACAATAAAAAAATGATAGTATGCATTGTGGTGATTAAACATTGTATTAATTATATATGATGTATATATTATATATATATATTATATATGATGTATCTACAGTCCATAGTGTGAAACCAATCAACCCTGCTGCCTTCCAACTCTAGTGTAATTACTAAACTGTGCCAAAACTGAAGTTAAACATTTTCTTGGATTCAATTTGATTCTAACTTAGTCTTACTTAGTTGAAAACACAGTGTTGAGCTGTGAGCCCTGAATCATCTATTTAACTAATTCATGAGTTTACTCTATTTCTATGCCCTAGTGAGCATCAGTTGCCTCTTTAAATAATACGAATAAAAAAAGCTGCATTGAATGTAACTGGGCTGTATTGGTAATTTTCTAGTCATTTTGTTTTAGCAGCGGGCTTCAAATACAGTGCGAGTTCACTTTACTGCTTCATATTATTTGCAGCACAGATCAAATTCAAAAAGTAGCCAAATGTGTGGTGCAAAAGGTGTGGTTTCACACTTGGAAATATAAGAAATACAATGCAGGTTATGGATTAAAATGTGTGACACTTTGATCACATACCTGGTCACCTCATTTCGTGGGGAAGTTTTTTGGTGAAACCTTTATATTAATCGGCTCTGAACAATTCTCAGTATTTTCAAAATTGCAGAGGCTGCTCAGCATGATAAACCCCACAGTTAAATAAGAACAAGTGGTCAATTTCATTTATTCACTGGGAATGTACATCATATAAAAAAAAGTCCAGATGTCAACTCCAGACCTGAAATCCAGGTTCTGGTCGTGGCTTCTGTAGTCACCAGGTGGCCAATCAGTTGCCTCAACAGTTCATTTACCTGGTCCAGAGTTAAAGACTCTGGTTTAGACCTTTCTGAAAGTTCCTTTAGGCCTCCTGGATGAATTCAGCCAGTCAAAAGTCTTAGGAACAGGGAGTGGATCCACAGAATCCATTTAACAGAGGAGTTCAGCCTGATAGAAGATCAGCTAGCACTCAGTTCACACACCTTACGGGGCTGTAAGGCTCTGTAAGCACTTCAGCACTCGGTCAGAAACACAGCTACTGTCCACCTCCTTCAGCAACACCTGCAGGATGAGAGGGAGTGTTAGGGACACAGACGCATACTTTATTTCAATGAAATGATTATGCTGAGCATACAGAAACATCTTTAAAAACACCTTTACATTTTTGTTATGGAAAACAAATGAAAAAGTACAGAAACTGAGAACTCAATCAAATAAAATATGAACATAATTCATTACATAGTCGTGTTTTATCACACATGTAATCGTGTGATTATAACTAAATAGAAAAAAACCCAGAGTAATAGCCAAAATCTTTGGGGTTTAAAGGAGGATTTTGCAGATTTTTTCCCTGATTTCTACCTAATTAAATGGTAAATTTCTAAACAAAGTCATCAAGAGTGGTCTGATGTGTAAAGACCCATTCTGGTGGCGCTCACTCAAAGCCAAGTGAGACAGAGTTGTTTGCAACAGTGGTGAATGGAAGCAGAGCATTTAATGCCTTAATGCTTAAAAATTCCCTAAAAAGGTTTACATGGTTATGAAAATGCTGCCTGATGCCTAAGACCTTGTTTAATGATAGTTGTGGGTTAAGCTTTTGGTATTTATTTTTAATATATGCCAGGCAGAGGTACATGCAGGTCAGTATAAGGGAAAATAGTATCCAAAACTTGTTTTTCTGGTTTATCTAAACATTTCCATTAATTTTATATATAAACACTCAGAAGACATGTGTATATTAACTAGTGGGTTTGGACAATTAATAAAATGCATTTATGTGCATTTTATTTATATTTTATATTGTCTGTGCAGTCAAAACAAAAATTTTCCTCTGGGATCAATAAAGTTTTCTGATTCTTATAGACATCATGACTCTTGTGCAAAAATTTAATCTGCAAGTGGTACCTTCAAAAAATGGTGTCATATTTTGTAACACTTTTCAATTCCAGTTATAGACCATTACAACATTTATAGTGATAAGAATGACAGTAAATCACTTTGCCATCCAATCAGCACTAGCAATAGGAGCAATGCTAACGTCCTACTGCCCAAAATCTATTTGCTATAACAAAGTAAAGACACTGGTGCGTTCTTGTTGCAACACATCTTTCTCTGTGTGGATGACTTCAGACAACAGTTTTAAACATCTAGATTAATTCATTCTATTCACCCTCATGCGCTGAGGTCTCGCAAGAATTGTTTTGTCAACCAATCTAAATAAAACTACAGGGGGACCTCGAGTTACACAACAGATCTGTTCCTTCAACAGTGATATAACCCAAATGTTGGTCATTTTAGCCTAAGTCATTTACCTATCCTAACAGTTATAAAATCATAAAAACACAACTAAGCCACAGAAAAAGGAAAACTCATACGCTGCACTATTGCATATTCTTCTGCCACGCGCAACCAAACAAGTCTGGCCACATAGTCCGTAAGTACGAGGCTAACGGAGTGGGAGTGAGTGTTGTAAACTCAAAGCGTCGCATGTCGAGACTGATGGCCCCCTGTACACAGATTCAGCCATATCTATAAGGATACCGACCCAAGACTGATACCTACCAACAATTTGCCCTGTGTGCACCGGTCCAGCAGCAGCAGGCAGCGTGTGGCCTTGGTCATTAGCTGGTCCCTGAGGTCCGGATCCAGCGACTCGGACGAAACATCAACAAGGAACCTGAGCAAACTCTTAGCGAGCACACCCATCCTGCACTCCATCCTGGGGAGACGAAGAGAAAACCATTAGTGTGGAAGACAAAGGATAACCTGCACTGCTGCATTCTCTAACGCATCGTTTCAGTGGCTACTTCGATACGAATGTTTGTTCCATTTGCATTATCCAAGACGATTTCACATTGCCTAAAATTGGATGCACCATTTTGAGAATTTGTAAGAATTCTCAGATCTTTTCAAACTAAGTTTCATGGTTTTAAACTTTGTTTTAAACTGAATAACCTTGGCCAGGCAGCCTGTACTGTCCTCTCCAGAACCTCCAGTATGCTCAGCCTGGCTTCCTCCTCTGGACCGTCTGACACCTCCAGATATCCCACAATCACCCTCTCCAGCCTCTTCAGATGGCGAGCGATTCCTATACCCATCCTGTAAGATCAAAACAAGCATGCTTCAAACAAACAGACCAAATAAACTTGTCTTGTCAGGTTTTTTTTTTTTAGGTGAAAACATTGAACGTATTTTAATTTTTCATTTTTTCCTAGAACGGTCTCTAACCATAAGTGTAAGATGTTTTTATATATTCTGTTCTGAAAGCAATTTTAAGGTTAATATTTTTTAATGTTATTGTATCTATAATTCAATAAGATGTATATAAAATGTGTGTATGAGCAGTAAATTCATTTTAACTATTTGTCAAAATAAATATATTTACTCCCTGTAAATATTACAATAAATATGCAATAAAGAACAGCTATGCATGTACAAAACCTTTTCTGTCCCGAAATACCAGCACCATCTCAAATGGCTATACAGTTCCCCTAATTAAATCAGTTAAATCGGATAAATTGGGGTTTGGAGTTGGATTCAATGAATACAACGAAGAAAAAGGAGCTGTTCTATGAGTAAGACTTAAAAAAGTGGTGAAAATTCAGGCCTATGGCTGGACATAGAAACTGCCCCAAATGTTTTTAAATATAATTAACAATAAACATATAAATAACTCTGGACACTGCATATAATATATAATGACAGAACACCACAGCTCAAACACGTTGGCTAAAAAAAATAGTGTGAGGACATCAATAATAGATGCTTGACTTTGGCATGCTGTCAGACTCAAAAGGTTTTTTTTTCCACTACAGATAAAGCTATACTACAGTTAAGATCATTGTGTTGGTAAGGGTCAGAAAGATGCTTTAAACTACTGTCTTTGTGCAGCAGAGAGTCCCTAAGGGTTACCAGTACATTAAATGCTACAGTCCTCTGCAAGCATTACACTGATGATGATGTGAACCTTACTTTTCAATGAATAGAAGGAGATTTCTGGCATAGATCCGGCGCAGGGCCAGTTTGTGTTCCATTTCCATGTGTGTCAAAATTAGACGAAGGACGTCATCAAAGCGGTTTGGTTTCCGTGGAAATTCTGCAAGGTGAAGTGGCTTTTGAAGGACTGGCAGCAAATCTATCAGGCAGGGCAGAGCTACCTGCAAAAATGTACATAAATAAATAATAAAAACACAGAAAACAAGGCATAATATCAATATTTTTACTCTTGTAAGCTGCTCCAGCGTGCTCCATACTTTTTATCAGTGCTCTTACAATTAAAGTAATGGGTGTGGTCTAAAGTGACCTGATTAACATTAGAATGTTATCCAGATAATAGAGTTGCACGATATGGGCAAAGTATCAGTACTGCCATATTACAGGTACATATGGCGACTGCGATGACTGAAGACATTAAAAGGGCCAAATAATCTTTTATGGAATTAATCAGGCTATAGTCCCCCGCCTATACAGTCCACGTATGGAAAATAAGCTAAAAAAATTATATTTTCAAATCATAATTTGTGATGCTGCAGCAGTTTAGCCCCACTCATAATACCATTACTACTACAGGGGTGAGGCTAAAGAATCACAATAAAAATGCATGGCTACATACAACACAGAAAACAATTCACTTTTGAATAAAATGACCGATGTTCTGAATACATTCTAGGAATTTATGCTTATCCAAATGTAAACCAAGGGCCTCAGTCTTACCTGTATAAGTGCTGCTTCAGAAGTATACAGGTGATTAAAGAGGGCGTGATAGAGCACCTGAGCTCTGTTGAATTGTCTAAGGTCAGCAGCAGGCTGAGAGAGAAAGAAAAACAGAAAAATTAAGACACTCTTTAATTACATCTCTGACCTGCTACTTAAAGATTCGGTGCTTCTAATGAACGAGGCGGCAAATAGGAATCCCCTTCTTAATCGGCATCACTTACCACATTAAGCACAATGTGATGCAGGCAGTGCACACCAAGCACTTTATTCTCCGTCCGATAATCATCAGAAATGAGCAGAGAGGGAGGAAAGACCTTCTCCAAGTAGTCCGCTAACCAGGGATGTCCAACCTGCACCAGGAGCCAGGAGAACACATGCTTCACCGCCTGGTTTCGCTTCCAGTTTTCTCTGAAAATAGAAAAAGTCATTTTCTCTGTAATGTAGTGAATTATAGAGAAAGTTTATGGTTTCATCAAGTTATTATGTAAGTCATGAGGTAGTCGATCTGCCAAGACAAGTTTGGAGTCTTTTCTTCCTCGGCTTAGCAGCTGGAGCTACGACGTTAACATTGCTAACAAACACTAGTAATCAAATTATCTAAAACCGCGCATACCACACCTCTTCATTAAGATGTAGCAGAATGGATGCATTTGAGCTACAAAGCGGAACAAAACTATAGCCAAACACCTTTTTAGACAAATGGTGCCTGAGGCGATTTGTGAAAACAGACCCAGTTGTCTAAAAAAGTTCTTGTTCTGTAGGATTGCTGATCTAGAAGCAGATTTTGTGACATTTTGTGAATTTTTGAACGGCAGCCCTGGTGTTGTCTGAAACGGCTGTCTATAGTAGTGAGGTTTGGTCATTTTTTGCAACGCATAGTGAGCCAGACTGTGTCCTAAATTGGCTCCACATGTTAGCTCCACCTTAGTGAAGAGGTGGATGTGAATTTCCTGGGCTGAGAGGTTTTGGTGATGTATTTTTAGCCATTTGGGCAACTCCTGCTTTCTAGTATAGCCATTTAACTCCAGTTCTGAACTGAAGAAGCAAAACCTGGACTCCAAACACGTGCTAGATGATCAACTCCATCTGGGGGCAGTGAAAGTGGAATGTATGGCTTTATATCTTTGTTTTCTCAAGCTGAATGAGAAAGAATTACATGCTTTTTGTAGACATCTACTCACCCAAACTCTACTGACCAAGGGTATTTACAATAGGGGGTTGCCCCACCTCCCTTTGCTGCTGCAGTAACAGCCTCTACACTTCTAGAAAGGCCTTACACTAGATGTTGGAACATTGTTGTGAGGATTTGATTGCATTCATGAGAGCATTAGTAAGATCTGGTACTGTTGTTGGATTATTTCTGGATCACAAAAGCCACTCCAACTCTAAGGAGCTCCATTACTTCAAAGAAAGAGGTTCCACTCCTCAACAACACACTGTTTGGTGGCTTAATGGCCCTCTTAGTCTTCACAGTGTGCCATGCTATTGGTCAGTGCTATTCTTTGAAGATTTTACTAGTTGTGTGCACAACTGAAGTCATGGGTGTAGCCTAAAGTGACTTGATTAATAACAGAAGTGTTGGCTTTTGGGAATAGCATGTTCACTCCCCATCCATGCTGCATGTACATGGAAATTAAGCGACAAAAACAGCCTGTTTTAACATTATAGTTTTTGCGATGTCACAAAACCACCACATGTAAATATATCATTCTGGCTGCAGCAGTTTAGCTCTGCCCATTTATGCACTGACTTTCCAACACCTTTTTTGGAGAAAGATTAAAATAATCAGACTTTTGCTGGACCTTTATTCATCAGAACACCCAGAAACTCTCCTGTAGCTGTGATCGGTCACTCTATCAGAAACACTGCAGCCTTATGCAATTTCAGTATTGCACAGATTGGTGTTGTGATAATGATATATTGTGCAGCCCTGCCAGATACTTTTGGACACAAAATGTATATTAAATCATCTAATGCTGACTGAGATACTTGTTTGCAAGGAAAAACAGAGCAGACACTTACTTTGTCAACTCTGGCTGAAGTGTGTCCAGAATTGGGCCTAGCATCCCTCTTTGGTCAGATTCAGCCTTGCCACACAGGAACTCCAGGACTGTCCTGCAGCTTGTGGTCTTTACTATGGACTCCAAGAGCTTCAGAGAGCACCTCCTGGACGAATGGTCCGTCCATGGCTGGTCCTGCAGGTGTGTGATGGAGAAGACACACAGGGTGGGCCCGAGTGTGCGAATGAGGGACCTGGCTGTGCTTGAAAGAGTGGGATCTGTGGAGCTGGTGGCTCCTCTGAGCTGCATGGTCAGTGCCAGCAAGGCTGTGCTGACCTCCTGGGCTTTGGCAGGGATGTGTTCGTAGCTGCTGGGGGGCAGAGTGCCACCATCCGTGTCACACACTGGCAAGGCGGTGTATGTGATAAAGCAGCTCACCAGCTCCACATAGACCTTCTTCAGCTCCAAATCACAGTTCGGGAAGAGCCAGTTCCCCTCTCTACTGCTCAGCAGCACCTCCGTGCTCCCCAGGAGGCTCCTCTTCTCTGAGTCTGGGGCTCTGGAGAAGCGCTGGGAGATTGCAGATAAAACCCTGATCACCAGACAACCAGAGACTCCCGTACTCTCCTCAGACTCTTCCACAAGACTGAGGTTACTGAGGATGCTGTCCAGATCCATTTCTCTATGAAGACGCACATAAACAAAGTCTCAATTTACCTTCAAAAGCTCACAAAAGCTCACAAAAGCTCATTAAATAGAATCTACATCTACTGTGAATTTTAGCATCGAATATAGCTGCGAACCTCTCTGGCTCGATTCCAAACGTCCCTTTTTGTCGAAATAGTGCACTACTTGTTCTACTGACAGGCGCATAAACAAACTCTCAATATTATCTCCAAAAGCTCACTGTATGAATTATGTACTGTGAATTCTAGTGTTGAATATAGCTGTATACCTCTCTGGCTTGATCAGTAATGTCCCCTTTTCCAAATATAGTGCTCTGCTTACTCGAATGACGGACATATAAACAAACCCTCAATTTCACCTTCAAAAGCTCCCATTATGAATTAAGCAGAATGTACAATATCTACTGTGAATTGTAGCATCGAACATAGTTGTATACTTCTCTGGCTCGGTCCCAAATGTGCCTTTTATCGGAATACAGTGCACCACTTGCGTGTAGACATGCGCACTATGTAGGTCTCAGGGAGATATTTGGAACACCGCCTAGATCACTCACCGCGATAAAACCTTAAAAAAAACCAACGGTTGCAGAGTAAACTACTCTTTTATGTCTCATATATACGCGAACCTTTTCTGTTCTTAAATGTAGTTTTAAAAGCGCAGCCTTGCAGTTTTTTCAAAGAAATAAGCAGAAAACATTCTCCACCAAGGCGTCGTGCAGTAGGTAACTTAGCTTTCGTGTGCTACCAGAAAATAAGTCTCACCAGAAACGCGGGTCCCGCATTCCAGGTTCCGCGAGGAAGGCGGACTTCAGCACAAGACAGTGGCGTGTTTAATAAAACTGCAGTCACACTTTACCAGATGAGCACACGTGAGCTGCATTCTCAACCGAAGTGCAGTGAGCTCCATAAAGCTGGAATGTGAGTCTCCTTAAATCATTTTCCGGCATCTGGATGGGTTCAGTTGTGGAGAAAGGCCAAAGATGCCTTCCAGGCAAAATGTCATTTGCCATCTGTTAAACACGGTGGTGTATCCGTTATGATGTGTGCAGCCATCTGGTGGGAGGTATGATGATTACGCGGTTATATCCTTTCTAGGCTAAGGAATAGACCAGGTGCACTGTGTGAAAAAACACTGATCTCTCCTAATATTCTTATAGTCTAGGACAGGTTTGGACACCCCTAGACTAGGATGATGAAACCTCCACTTGAATAAATTAAAGAGTGGTCTTATAAGTATCAGGACCATGTCAAATGCCTTCTAAAGCCTCCTGGATCACCAGATCTAAACATCACTTAATATTTTTGGCAGCTCTTGAACAGAGCATGTAGAGCCAATTTCAACCTTTTCATCTTCAAAGAACTGGAAGCGTTTTTTTTCTTTGTGGAATAACCTTTGCTTATGTGAGTTGTATGTCTGCATTCCAAGTAGACTCTTGAGTCCTATTCTGTACTGCAGTATGAACCTATTATGCCCCTGTCCCTCTGAAGGACATGAATCAGTGGCCTCTCCTGCTCTTACACACACATTTGAAGCTCATGAATAGCTGTGTGCCTTTACAATCTGTCCATACTTACAAAGCCTGTATTAATTTATGGACGACTGAGATTAATTATTGGAGCTACACCTCAAACAGTGTTTAGTTGCATCTGTCATCCCCTTTGTCCATCGCTTCCTTTCCCTGTTATTACAGGGTGCAATGTGTGTTTGATGTGTATCCACAGGAAGAGCTGTGTCACCTTTGGACTGTGATAATTTATTGACATATACATGGTGCAACAAAAGACTTTCATTGAGAGGATATTGAATTTTGCAGTCAAACTGGACAGCGTGACTAATATGTTTGCAAAAGAAACCCATTTGTTAAAAATAATATTGGATAGATACTTGGCAGACAGATGGTAGACAGGTCAAATTTGACCTGATAGTCTTAAAAGGCCAAATAAATGATGTATGTTTTGGCACTGATTCAAGTCTAAGTGGCCATTTTTGTCATATGTGAACATGCCACAATGCACAGTGACAACAGCAAAAAATTCTTTCTCTGTATTTAACCCATTCACCAAGTGAAGCAGCGGGCAGCCAGGAACACAGCGCCCGGGGAGCAGTG
>JBBPCY010072549.1:0-10949 GCA_037974405.1 Brachyalestes nurse
CTCTCTCTCTCTCTCTTTCTTTCTTTCTTTTTTTCTTTCTCTCTCTCTCTCTCTCTCTCTCTCTCTCTCTCTCTCTCTCTCTCTCTTTCATTCTTTCTCTCTCTCTCTCTCTCTCTCATTATAACTAAATTGCTCAACCTGCTTGTGCAAACAGATAGATAGATAGAGAGATAGATATAGACATAGTTGGTTGGTGTATGCCACGCTTGCACTCATCAACTTCTGCTTATGGTGAAAGATGACTCATCTGACCATATCTCTTTTTTCCACATGTGTGTAAAGTACCAGATACGCAGGTGAGGTAGTTGCCATTGGTCAGTGCAGTATTGCAGTTATTTCAGTACATTTAATATTGTGCAACATAATAATAATAAATGACTACAGAAAAGTGTCCAGTGCAGATGATCAGTAGGGGATGTGTGGATAAATAGATGAGTCAAAAGTTGTGCAGTCTGAGAAAAATGACCCGCAGAAGCATTGCTTCCTGAAAAAGGGGCAGGAGCAGTCTCTGCAGTATTTTATGGTGTGATTACTGACAACTTTGCCTGCATATGCATCTCTGCCACTATTTCCACTTCACTTACACCTGTAGGACCAAGTTGGGCTTTCGATGATATTGCTAAGTTTATTAGTGACCGTGACTGTGATGCTTCTACCCCTGCACATAACAGCATAAAAGATGGCATTTGACATCACAGACTCATAAAAAAAGAATCTAGAACAAGCTCCTTTGTCTTTCACGGCTTAGTTGGAGATGGTTGTGCTAGCACCAGTGCATGTAAGTTGTTACCAGACTCTTGTATTCTTTCTTCCTCTCCTCACTTGTACACACTACAATAGCAGTGTCTTTCTTGAACTTTTGTAGGTGATGAGTTTCAGAGGCACACCTGAAATCGGATATATGTAAAAAATGAAAAGAGTGAGCAAGAACAGTCCCCTGTGGAACACCTATGCTGCTCAAACTCTGCTCTGACACACATTTCTGTCGTGTCGTGTACTGGGCCCTGCTGGTCTTGTAGTCAGTGATTAAGGCAGAGTCTGTCTGTTTCGAACTCCGCTTTTCCTTCTGCATGACTGGATGGATGGTGTTGAAGGGACTGGAAAAGTCAAAGACAGTGCTCCCTACTGTCTCCAAGTGTGAGTAAGCCCACAAACCCAAGTAAGGCAGACTGTGATGGCGCTCCCACCTGCATCCTGAAATGACTAAGAAAGTAAAGTAAAGCAGCATTTGGCTGATGCCCGTATCCAGAGTGACAATCATTGCTACAATCATTAATTGCAGGGACAGTCCTCCTGGAGGGTTAAGTGTCTTGCTGAAGGACAAAATGGTAGAAAGTGGTCTTCTTGATTTTTGGATTTTGCGCTGGAACAATGCTATGGAGTCTTTTAAAACCCCAAGACCAGTCTCAGGCTGAGGTTTCAGATATACTGCATGACAACACCCAGGCCTGCTGCTTTTCCTGCACAGTATTTCTAGCTCATTCTCACCTCATTAGCTGTGATATCAAGGAGGGGAGGTGTGAGACAGCAGGGGGTGATCATCAGTAGGTGCTGGGGGGGACACAAAAGACCAATGTGGCGCAGAGAGTTCTGAAAGATGTGTTTGCAAATGGCCTACTATCAAACCTTTGGAAGATAAGGTATAGCTCATTTGCACTTACCCAGCTCTCTCCGGGTTTCTGATGACTGGGCGGTTTGTATCCTGACATCGTCTTCATCCCATTCCATACCTCTTTCACTTTACCCCTCTGAATATTGATCTCTATTTTTTTATATTGTTCTTTTCTCTGTCTTTGCAATCATAACATTCTGATTCTGATAACTTTATTCTATAGTCCTCCTTGCTTCCTCTAATTCTCACTTTCAGCTCATGCTATACTCCTTATGCCATTCCTATCACCAGCCTTAAAGGCCCTTTTCTTCTCGTTCAACAGGGCCTTTAATTCACTAGTGAACCAAGGTTTGTTGATGGCAAACCAATGTACAGACTTAGATGGCACAACACTTTCCACACAGTCTCACAGTCTGTAAAACTATTAAGGTTCTCAGCATGAGGTGCACAAAGAACATCCAAGTCAGTGGTTTCGAAGCAGCCAAGTCAGTAGTTTTAATGAGAGTGTTAATAGCTTCAGCAGAGCACTTCCTTATTTTGAGACCATATAAGTAATTAATCTACCTTGACTGAAAGGCCGGCAGTGGGGAGTGTGTATAGAGAGCTAACCTACAAGCTTGGAAAAACCTCGACTGGCTAAAATAGCAAGATTAATCTACATTGTAATCAGTACCCTACTCAATAGTTTATGTATCTATCTATGTTGGTCAGTTTGTTTTGGATTAATTATTCTGTTTGCTGTTCAGCTGCCTTGTCAGTGAGGAGCCTCCAGGACCTCGCACGCATCTACATTCGTCGCACACTGCGCAACCTGACCAACGAGGAAGCCCTGTCTAAGGGCCCCGTGCAAAGAGTGCCACAGAAACGTAAACGTCGGCGTGCCCGCCGCCACCATATCAACACCTATGTCTTTGTGGGAAACCAGCTGATTCCTCAGCCCATAGAGAGCGAGGAAGATGAGCGCATCGAGGAGGAATGCAAAGAGGAAGAGCAGGTGAAGGACAACCTGGAGCCCGTGAAGCCAGATCCGCCACAGGTCAACTTGCTGAGAGACAAGATTCTGAGCCTGCCTCTGCCAGAGTCACTGAAAGCATACCTGTTGTATTTCCGTGAGAAATAGTGGAACGAACAGGAATTCTGCTATGGACGAGTGGATTTTCACGGTACTTCTCTTTAGGGGCAAATTCTTCTTCCTGTTAAATTCTTTGATAATGTAGCTTAATTTAAGAATTTTCAGGATGATAAATCGGAATCTGGAACCTGTCTGGTTTGTAAAAATGTATAAATTTGTCACTGATTCTAATATTGAAATCTTTTGAGCACTGAGGATCTGAAGGGGCTCTCCAGGACACCGCAGAGGTTTCTAGTTCATCTTTATACTCAAGTTTGCTAAATTTGCTAAGATATTTTCTTGATATTGTAATGATGGGTTTTTTTTCTCCTTTTCTCCATGTCGTTGAAATCAAATCTGAGTGGCACACAGTTGGTCAGACTTGTAGTTATTCATAGTTCATTTTTCTCATTGGCGCACATAAATAATTATTAGGGTTGAGTATTCACTTTTTGCAAAGCCGTGTTTGTTAATGCTGTAGATTTCTCAGATTTGAATCTGTTGCACCTTGTTTTCTGGAAGCGCGAAGATTAGCAAACTTTCTAAAGGCAGCCCTCAGCTAAATTCTTTTCATTTTGGTCTAGTCTTGGATTAAACTTAGACTAAATTACACTGTTGGTGAAGGTTCTCCATTGATGAGCTCTATTTTAGTCCAACACTGCCCTTCATCTGACAGCACTCCATCATGTGGTAGGTAATGACTATCCTCACAGTGTGTTACAGAGTACACCTAGTAGTTTTTTTTCTTTTTATGAACCTGTTCGAAGTTGGAAGTATCATTTAAAGGGACACTCTGGCCTGACTTGGAAAACCGTTTTCTGATGATATCTCAAAGGTGTACCTTTTTTTGCTTTATATAGGGATATGCAGGTGCACACACTCTTGCTGCCTTTCGTGTCTTTGAAATGTTTATACCCTCTCCCATCAAGATGGGTCACCACAAGAGGTGTCTAGCCTGACCAGAGTTTCCTTAATTGCGAAGATGTAGTAATTTGGCCGCACTTGGAGATGTTGGGCTGGAAATGTTTTTCTACATGCTCTTTTTATTTTTAACTGTTTTTTGGGGTTAGGAGTGTTCTTTAACTTGCTCTTTAAGGAGCACTGAACAAAATCACATTCATTACACCTACTGTATTTTCCAGCTGCTGGAGACGCTGAGGAGTGTTTGCCTGCGCGCGCCCCTCCATGCCTTCTGAGGAACTTATTAATGTCTGAAAGTCTCATGCTTAACTTATGATTGTGCTTCAAGGTAAAAGTGTTGTCTAATTGTTCTTGATAGCACAATTTTGATTTTATTGTTAAACACTAGGGTGGGACTCCCATCCCCTAACTGATCTTTTACACAGGGATAACTCTTTCAGGGTATAGGATTATTACTTGCTGGTCAAATGTACAGAATTGCACAACTGCGTGGTTTTGAAACTTTCTAAACGCTGAAATTTGTAAAAGCTTGCTCGAAACTTCGTAACCATATACTACAACTATGATACATTTTAGCGTTCTGTCTGCCACTCTGCAAAAAGAGAGGAACCTAGTGTGTGTAAACACCTTCATAGAATATAGTGTACATATTCTTTTCTATGATACATTTTAGCGTTTATCATAGCTGCCTGTTTCCAATGTCCATTAATACTTTTAGGCTCATTATTTCACATGATTGCAAACCTGTTCATCATACTAGATTGAGCAATTGTCTTAGCACAACCTTTTCACAAGCACAGCTCCCTCAAATGGTGGCTGGAAGTTTCTGCTGGTTCAGCACTCTACAGAAACCACAGTCTTAGCGCTATTCTTTCTCAATGAATCCCTGCAGGCCCTAGAATGTGTATTTGTTATACAAGTCTGCTCTTCACAATTGACCTAGACCAGCCTCCCTAAAGAAAATGAAATGCCTTTTATGACTTCTGTCAAATCAGCTCCGCTAGATCAAATACTTTTTTTATTGAAATGATATTTTGAGGTTGCTGAAATGGGCATGTTTTCATGGGCTTCTCCTAAAGGGGTCACCTTTTGGCTAATGCTTCTTTAAAGAAGTTTTTAACCAGCTTTCAGGGACTTTTAAGAGACCTGCTCGGACAGATTGTTCTTGCGTTCAGGCTACGAATGTTACAGTCTGAAAAAAATGCCTGGAGGTGTACCCATATTGGCCTTCACTGTAAAAACCTTTCAGTAACCAAGGATCTTGGAGTGCACGTCTGGGTAGCAGACTGTAATGTTCATAAAAGATTTATGTATGTATTTTTTTTTGTCTGGTTTTCCAAAAATAAATATGGCACATCTTAACATTCTGCTCAACCGAGCACTACAGAATTATGTAAGTTTCACTAAACTGTACTTGTTTAGAGCTGCTGCAACTCAGAATTGTCCAGCTGTCTAAACATAGCTACAGTTATTAAGGGGGCGCTCCACAGAAAACCCATAATGTTGTGTTTAATGAAGACTGTTAGGAAGTTTCTTTTTGAGGCAGTTTGAATCAGAAAAAAGTCAAAAGTTGTTGCGGCAAGAAGTCGTCGACATCGTGCATAGTAAAAAGGGATCAACAACTGAATTGATTTCACTTCAGTAAATCACACACCACCATAATGCACTACCATATAGCACCACCCACTTATTTTGTGTAGCCACAGAATGCCCAACTGTTTTCTGAGTTGACTTTATTGTAATAATCACAAATTATGGGTTTTGTGTGAAACGCTCTTTTATATGTTCTCAAGATAAGAAAACCCTTTCCCTTCACCTGGAGCATTTCTGAATCCTGAGGAGCTTCAACATTCCTGCCAGCATTTCTGATGAACAACATGCTTTAATGCAGACATGCCCATTAAAACTGTGTTTGTGTGTTTTTGAGATGTACCACTGACTGTAATTTGAAGCTCTGGTCATAAGAATTTTTTTTCATTAAACATATTCTCAGAACTCAGACATCTTATTCTATAAACTACACCCAGGAGTTACAAACTGTAAATCCAAAAACATAAATGTTATGTTGACACTGTATCTAAAAGTTTAATCCTTTAAAAAAATATCTAGAGAATAACCTTTGCACAATGGACATTTGTCAAGTACACGGCGTTTTTTGTGCAATTTGATGGTTTGAGACATTTTAAAAAGACATCTTGATTTTGACTTGAACGCAAAAAGTTTGTGATCCGAAGTTTGATGTTACAGAACTGGTTCTTTTGAACTCAAGCCTCCAATTTAACTTATTCTGTTTGTCAGTGTCTGTGGTTACACATTATATGAAAGGCTAAACAAAACGAGTGAGGTACCACATTTGCTGATGAATGCAAGCAGAGTTGAGTCGAATGCAAAGTTTAAGACTCAGGACTTCACTTGAGACTCGCTTGTACTGACATGGCACTCACCTTGAGACTTGCCTCAACTGACTTGATAATTGACTGACTTGTGACTTGTCCCCTCATAACAATTACAAATATAAGTATATAATGTATTAGACTGAACTATTGACATCGCAATAATGACACAGTTAAAACACTCCTGGTCATATTACATGCCTTGCTGATTTTGAAAGTTTCCCACCTACAGAGGACACATCGAAATATGGCATTTTCCTGCACACTTCAGTGCAAATGTTTTGTTTTTCATTCCACTATGTTAAATGCAGCAATTTGCAGGAATTAATGTTCACTTAGAAAATTGACCAAAACTTTTCCACACAATTGTGGGTTTGAAAAAGATACGGCTTTCATAAAGCAAATCCATTAACAGGCTGACCATACATTATAAAACCTTTATTTTTGTAAGTACACTATACATCTTAAAACCAGTAGAGGTTGGCAAAAATAAGAGAATACTTTTCAGACTCTGTCACAGAAGATCCAAGCTATTCCACTGATGCATCCAAAGATTTCTCTTTCACAGAGTAAATGCTTTCAAGAAACATTCCTTTTGCATAGTCTTTAACAAACCTAACTTTTAACGAAGCAGGGCACTGACTGGGGAATTAGTCTTAAAGTGCTACAGCACTTAAAAAGGGCGTAAATATTGCAATCCCAAAAACTAAGAGCAACTTCATCTTACAAGTTAAAATGGGTATGCCAACATTATGTTCAATATTTTTGGAAAAAATTTAGGTACATTCCTGGACTAAATTGCACTGCAATGGTGAGTCTGTACTGAAAAATCATTTTTTGTTTTGTATTTCTGAGCACCTTACTGGACAAATGAATAGTAACCTACAGTCAAACAATAGGGGAAAACAAAACAACCAAACCAAAAAACTAGGCACATTCTATGCTACGTTTGGTCACACTGTTTTTCAGTCACACATATACAGTGAGAAACCTGCTTGCTGAATGTACTAAAACCAAAAAGAAAGACAAACACAGCTGGGATGCGTCTGTTGAGGTTGAATGTTTTGGGCCATGATGCTACATACATCCTTCACTTATCATAAAGTCCTCTTTATCTTATGGTTAAAATGACAGGGTCGTAATGACGAGATCCATGTACAGGCCATTACTACTAAATCTTTTGTACACTGGCGCACAATACTTCGCTGGGTCTGTATTAAGGTAATGGGTAGAAAAATTAAAGGGCAACAGCTATTTGAACTGTAAGAGCACATTCACTATTACAGATCTTCAATAAAGCTTGAAACGCAGCACATTAGAAGGATGGCACGGACAAGTTTTCCTTGGGAAACAGTCCTCCTTTCCTCTCAGTTCAAACATGAACAACATACAGTAGACGCTTCTGTTCTTACGGCGCCAAAGTGAATTGTGTGTGAGAATCTCACCCATTATATAATCCACATCGTGGCTTTGTGTTCTCTAGTTTCACCAGGTCATCAGGAGGGTGTTTGACAGTGTAAGGTATGTTTAGTCAGTTGGAAAAACACTATAATCCCAACCCTTTTTCAGGCTCAATCCTGTGTGTTACAAATGGCCATCTGCAGTACTGAGGTATTCATTTTCTGTCTCTCTTCTTTAAGCCAAAAATGTTGGACTCCTCAAGATCTTCATGTCAAAAGAGTCAAAATTTTAAAAGGCCACTGCCTCTGTTAAACAGTTTATTTTCTGAAATGTAGTATTCAGAAGCAATTAACTGAGTAGATGGAATGCCCATCAGAACTACTGGATCATTTGATCAAAAAATAATATATTAATTAGAATAATAACAATTAGAACATACAAAACAACTTCTAATGAGCTGTAATAACCCTCACTGGTGAAAGACTATTTTGCCCCAATAAAGGAAAGATACTGGCTCAAGAAATTACAGTGGTCTTCAAAACTACTATTAAACTCCACCTCAATGAGATGCATCAAAACATTTAGCACGGCATCATGGATTCCATTAAGTGACTTTAGATCCAAAAGACGTGGCAGGAGCTTGGTCCCAACAGAAGATCATCAGTATTCTCAATATACTTCCAATTGCAGACTGAAGATTACAGTAGATGTACATTCAGTAGCCCTTGTGGAATACTCAATGTACATCCGTCTAAGCTTGACATACCACTGCAAACTCCAGAGAAGTGGCAGCATATTAGCCTTATTGGTGTGTCAATTAGTTTTAAACACTTTAAAAGTTTGTTGTTTTTCCCATAGTTTCAGTGAACAATCCAACTCATTTTACAACTCCTTTTCCTCATCTTAAAAAAAAGAGTGCCAATAATTGTGGAGGGCATTGTAATTTTTAGTTTTATTTGAAATATCTCATACCTTGTCCTGAGCCAAGAATACGCCACGGCAGTTAATGCAATATATCTCTGGGATCTGATTAAACCCATTAAAAAAACACTGTTAGGAAATGCTAAAACCAACTGAATATAAAACATACTGCAATCCTGCAATATCAAAGGGGAAAGAACGGATAAATGTTATAATGTTCTCATCCTGATGACTCCATACATTCTATCTTCAACTCATGTCAGACATTATGAAAAAAATTCTTATTCAAAATATATATATCACATCACATGTCTCTGCCTTGCGTTTGAGTCTATTAGATCAATGCAAGCAGGCTCAGACTTTGTCCTATTGTCCAAAAGGGTAAAGCGTTCAAGGCTCTTCAGTGGTTCTAAAAGTCTTCTGTCGTCTTCCCATGCTGTCTCTGTTCGAATCAGGCACTCTTGAGCTCCCCTCTAAACAAGCAGACAGAAAATTGTCCTGTGGAGTGTCGGGACAAGAGAGGAGGTGCACAGAGAATCTGTCAACTGGGGTATTTCAGCTTGGATGCCTGTGCCATAGAGGAGACAGAGGCCAGTGTGGGGATCGCTGTGGTCGTGGCAGCATTCTGACCACCCACAAACATGGGATCCAGACATGCCACTTTGGCAGCAAAAAATGCATGGATGCAATGCAACACGGCAAAAAGGTTGGAGAATTCCAATTCCTGCAAGGAAATGTTGAACATAAAACAAAACAGTCAGAATTTCTAATATCAGCAAACCTTCGTCTATGAGTGCTGGGAGTCCTGGAGTGTCACTGTTAAGCACATTGTGGTGGCTTCCCTGCTCAAAGTGGTTCGATTCAATTCAGTTTTATGTATATAGCACTATTTACAACCAATGTCACAAACCGGCTTTACAAAAAGATCTGAGCCCCTAGTGAGCAAGCCAAGGGGCAACAGAGGCGAGGAAAAACTTCCTAAAGCTGGTGGAAGAAACCTTGGGTGTGGTTTTACTGGTGTGTTTGAGTGGGGGAGCTACCAAACTGTGCTGGACACCAGGATCAGAGCTGAAAAGCAATTCATTCATTCAAGTCAAACATGAGTCAACATTGTGAAAAAGCTTTGAAAATGACCGCATGTAAAGACTAAAGGTATTCCAATACCTGATTAAATTGCAACCAATCACCCATGCTGTTTCAGCCCTCTAATGTTTATAAAAGGAACCATTTTCACCAATCAGCATTTTTCACATATAACACCTAGAAGCATAATTTCCAGAGTGGCCACATTAATCCGTGGCACCTTCATCAGCTCTCAAGTTTAATTCCTCCTGTCTGTTTAAGCTGGGCTGGAACATGGGCAGTGTTAATTTTCAGAGACAGATTATCCTCTTAAATAGAACATCAGGTGAAGTGTGGCTACCTTGGCCTCAATGAGTTTTGTGTCTTGATTCTGGAAGAGAAACTTGATTTTGCTCTTGCCATCATCTGATGATCCTTTGAGCTGGGAGAATTTGTACCGCCACAGTACAGCCTAGAGGGAGCAATATATTTAATAATGGACCACATATATTTTAAAAGCATATCAATAATTAATACACCACATTAACACAGGACTTAGCGTACGCTAAAATTTATGATGAGATACTTTGGGATCGAAGCCTTTGCTGCGCCACAGATATAGTTCTCTTCATTACAATACTTCACACATTTACAAACGCCAACACAATGAACCCTTTCAACTCCATATGTACATTTAGCTGTACAATAAATGTTCTTAGCGTTTTTTCAGTGTAGTTTGTGAATTTTGCATTAAACAGATGGTCGAAAGAAGTATGCCTGCAGTTATGCTCAGATATTATAACCACCTACACCTGCAGAGCAGAATCACCAGTGTTAACACCTACATAGTTTAATTGGATTGCATTTAACTTGGTAGAAGTGTGACACTGTATACACAGCAATATGAAACTCAAAGATATTTGTTTACAATTGACTTACTTTTGATGCAGCGTCAAAGCAGACGAAGCCCATGCTGAAGTCTATAGTAAGTCCCATGAGATGGCTCTCCATGATACACGCATATGTTTTACACTGAAAATGAGACACTTGGCAACGTTAGGCAAATTAAAAGCCCACTGGCAAAAACACAACTCCTTCCCCCAGTCTTTGAAGTGTTTAATTAGAACAGTGTTGTACATCATTGTTAGGTCCAAAATAAACAAAAGCATTTTTGGCTTCAAGCAATGTTGAATGAATTCGTTTTGTTGAATGTGATTGGTAAAAATGTGTAAAGCTGGTTAAAATGTGAAAAGCTGTGTTCCTGGCTGCCCGCTGCTTCACTTGGTGAATGGTTTGAATGTAGAAGAAGAATTTTGTGCTGTTCATAGTGTGTGCTGTGGTGTGTTCACGTATGACAGGATGGTCACTTTCACTTTTATCATGCTTCTAAGGTTACGCGATTTGCTTAATAGTGTTACAGTGCCTTGCAAATAGGGATGGGAATCGATAAAAAATTATTGATGTCAATGCCATTATCAATTCTTCTTATCGATCCGATTCCTTATTGATTCCATTATCGATTCCTAAA
>JBBPCY010072550.1:0-10947 GCA_037974405.1 Brachyalestes nurse
TGGGACACAGTCCTGCTGGAATAGAAAAGGTTCTTCCCCAAACTGGGTCCACAGAGTTGGAAACATGGTGCTGTCCAGCATGTCTTGGTCTGCTGGAGCATTAAGATTGTCCTTCACTGGAAGTTGATGATGGTTCTGATCTCTTGCTGTACAGTTTGTGCTGGTTATCCTTTGGTCCTTCATCTGTTTCTGGACATAGGACTGTTTTCAGTCCAGCAGCGACACTGAGGTGTCTAATACTGTGTCAGTGCTCTCTGGTGGTACTGTGGGGGTCCTAACCATTGATGAAGGAGGTGACTGAATTGAATTCAATTTAATTACTTTGTTGTCACTGTATTGGTGTATACAATAAAAGTCATATGCACAACCTTAACTGGCTTCTTATAAATACACAATACAAGTAAATAAATATAACTGAAATAAAGAATATACCATGTATACTAAATATTTGTACCCAGTGTGGACTACACTCGCAGTGAGGTTGATCACTGTGGCGCCACTGTACGGGCAAGTATTATTACACAAGAATGTAAATGTATGAAATAATGCTGAGGAACAGACGGACTACTGTCTGTACCTATAAACTACATCCAAGTGGCAGCTCTTAAAATCTGTAATTCTGTCTGTAATTCTGTAGATAATGTAAAATTGATTACAGGAAAACTGCCAGTGTCTCCCTACTTCTCACTATTACGTGTAAACGAATGGTTTCTTCTAACCTGTATATATTTATTAGCTTCAGAGGTCTAACTTTAACCACCCCAGCGGAAATGAGGGGAAGTTAAAGGTATGACTACTTTGCCTTACAATGTTCATGATTCTGTGCTAAATCATTATCATTATCTTTTTCATTATGTGCAATAGTTTATGTACAGTAGTCTTATTATATGCAATATCACTACCAATATCATTTTTTATCAGTGCAATAACAGACTCTGTCTAGAGAACAACTCCAAACCACTATTAGTGTCCAAACTACCCCAGGAGTAATTTATTTATTTATATATATTATTTAAATCCACTTCTCCTACTGACCACATAATTTTGTATTTAGTACAAAGTATTTTTAGAGTACTTTCTGTAGAGTTTATTTTATTATATTCTGTTATGTATTGTGCTTGTCTCTGTGTCTCTGCATCTGTGTGTCTGTCCAGTCGTAGAATAAGTAATTTTTCCGGGATCTATAATGTTTTCCGATTCTGATTCTGATTGTCCTAAAGGCAGAATGGCCACTGGGAACCCAGCTCAGAAGTAAACAGAGTCAGTGGCAGGACTTACAGCCTGCAGACAGAAACCGAGAGGCCGGCTCCCTGAGACAGAAGGATACACACGTCTCTATCACTGGTCCTCAGGATCTGCAGCCGCTCTCCTGAGAGCTGCCAGGGGTTTGTGAGCGAGTGCCAGCTCTGTTTGTCTCGCTGTGGAAACTGTCACATTCACTTAAAGGCAGTTTAGAAAACATCAGCTATCGACACGCGGATTAGCGTCAGGCGCTGCACTTCAGCAAGTTAACAAAGATATGAATTTGCACACATAATGACTGCTGATGCCTTATACACTCTCACCTTTCTAAATGAGCTTAAATCTGCTTAATCCTCTTAAAACACACACGCACGCGCACGCACACACACACACACACACACACACACACATATAGCCAATCCAAAACAACAGGGTTATGGCCATATGGGCCTGGCACCTTTATTCCAGAATGAATCTGCTGATCCATAAAGAAGGCTTGAGGGGGTATTATTTTAGTATGGCTCTGTATCGCATATTACTGAGATCATCCACTGTTTTTCATCCTAGAAATTCCACAAAAACAGGGTATTAACTTATGTACCATATACTACTTCCATCCTGCACCAATGACAACGTGCTTGTTATTTTGTGCTTTCAGGTGGATGATCAAAATACATGCTGTAAATCCATATTGAGCTACCTGGTAAACAACTCAGGCAAACAACAGAGGGATTATGTTTTTTATGATAAATAACACAAAGTCAGGCATGCCATATTTTGTTAAAAATGGTAATTGTCCAGGATTCCACCATAATATAGTGACAGAGCTGTAAACAAAGTCTCTCAGTGGGTTTGTTGGCAAATCGTTCATTGACTCAGATTCCTTTACAGTGGTGGTGAATGGAACCAGGCGTCTCAATGACTGCGACGCAGATACGTATAGCCAATTTAATTACTGTCTAAATCTACCAGTGAAGCTCCATGTGTCTCGGAGTGTTTATATGGATGGTGATGATGGTAAAATAGCAGCAAATCTGACCTAAATCACTTTTCTTTGAGGACTATTTTTCCTCATCACAACCTGCATGTATACCTCCACCAGGAATAAATTTAGTTTTAGGACCAAAACCTTCTCAAAACTCTGCTAGAACAATGTCTCAGGCATCAGCACAACCATAAGCATTTCGTGGAAAACCCTTCAGTAAGGGAGCTTTTAGAGGCAGATGTCTGGTTCCATTCACCTCCACTGTGAAGAATTTTGATTCTTTCCAGAATGGAACGTTTCACACCAAACTCACAGAGAACCTCTTTGTTTACACCTTAAACACTTCATTATGGAGAAATGTAAAAAATGTTGACATTTCCCTTTAACAAAGTTAAAAAAAACAGTATTAGTGAGTGCTTTCCAATGAATTGCATCATAAGAGATCACTTTGTATAGTATTTGATGGATATTTTTGTCATGGTTTCTGTTTCTTGGGTTAACTTTTATTTTGACATGTCCGAGCACACCGGTTTTGAGTTTGTTTATTATGTGTTTCAGCTGACCAGTGTGCTCAGTTAAAGTGATATATAGTTTCTATTGGTTTGTGGGTTTTTGGGTTTTAGTATTTAGTTCGGTTTGTAGTGGACCTTAGTTGTCGGTCCACTGGATTTGTAGGTTCTCCTGTGTCCTAAGTTTGTATATTGATTTATGTTTAGGTCCTTGTGCCTATTTCTTTTGTAAATAAAGAATCATAGAACATGAAATTCTGCATCTGCGCCTCGTGTCTCGAGAGGGAGACAAGAGTACCTACAAATCCGGGGTAAATGACGGTGGACTGACAACTACAAGCCAAACTAAATACTAAAACCCAAAAACCCACAAACCAATAGAAACTATACATCACTTTAACTGAGCACACCGGTCAGCTGAAACAACTAATAAACAAACTCAAAACTGGTGTGCTCAGACATGTCAAAATAAAAGATTAGATGCCGATCAGAGGAGGATTTATAAGTAAATAACGTACTGTCAGCCCAATATTAAAGATTTTTTTTATTCATTAGTAATTCCAGGTTCCTAGTCACAGTATAGACTCATCTGATGTTGGATTAAAATTATCTGTAAAACCATTCATCTGTACAGTAAGCATTTAATCTAATAAACACAACACAGATAAACACAAATAATAATACAGTGATTGTTGTTTGCGAGTTTAACCCTTTCCTGTGCTCTCCTGGAAGAAGGCTAATACAGTTATCATTCAGTACTCAGTTTATTTTTATATTCTACATTAAACAAATGGAATCGAACAAACCCATGCGATGGCTGGAGAGCTCTGAGAAGATCAGGAACCAGATCTGCGTTCTTCTCCCCCACATATCTCTCTACTGAAAACACAACATTCTGACCCCATTTTCCGGTTCTGCTGAGCTTAAACTGGTAAAATCACACATTTACTGCCCATAATAATGACGACAGATGCAAACAGACAACATAAGGACCTCTGATCAAAACCACGGAAGCATCTGGAGCATAATTAGGCACATTAAAAGAAAAGAAAGCATTTTCTGAACTCTAAAGAGCTGTTAAAGAATTCAATTGGTTCTTTGAGTTGTCGTGGTTCTATTTATAACTGTTGACTTACACCAGAACCCTTGAAGACCCCACATTAAGATTGTACAGCTTAAAAAATAGCCTCATTGTCAGCTGTTAATGTAATTATTCATTAGTGCATCATTCAAACACCCCAGAGTGATGCAGTTATATTGGCTGCATAAGATTTTGCACTGTAAATGAGCATTTACATTAATATGCAAATTAGGTGGCACTCCTGGTTAAGTTGCATGCTTTGTTGATTTTGAAAGTAAATATAAACGTATAAAATGTATAAAATTGTAAAAGAAACATCCTCTACAGAGAACAAAGTGAAATATGACATTTTCTGCTAATTTTAGGGCACAGTTTCTATTCATTTTCTGGGTTTGACAAACTGGATAGAAAAAAAAAACATTTGTGTTTTGCATTTTATGTTTTCTTAGTTGTAGAATAAGTTAAATGCAGCAAATAAGCAATAACTGTGTATTACAGTGTACAGACATTTGGGGAATATGTACTCGGTGTCACTTAAACATTAAATTTGATCAGGAGCCCAAAATCATCTTAGATGCAGCTTGAAGATAAACACAGCATGACAGAAGATCTCCAGGAGGGCTGGTGACCACTGGCCTACACTGTTATAATAAAGGTTCATACATGGTTCTCTGCTGTGTTTATGATGCCTTAGAGCATTTACATATAAAAGGTCCCTAAAACACATTTACATAGTCCTTTACAGATCCATCCGTTGGAAGGTTCTTCAGGGAAGCAAGCATGTGTCAGCCCTGGTCCTGAAGATCTTCCTGAGGATCCTGAGGAGTTCCAACCTGGACTGGCTGATGATCCTCTTCAGAAGTGCCTGATTGGTTGAAATGTTAAGTAAGGGGGCGGAGCTAGATGCAGGTTCAACAACAGGACAGAGGATCTCCAGGAGGGCTGATGACCACTGGCCTACATTCCTACATGGTTCTTTGCTGTACATAAGAACATTTACATATAAATTCCCCCCCACATTGTTACAAGAATGGTCCTTTGAAGAAGGTTCTCTTCTAGGTTCTAAATGAATGATAGAAAGAAGAAAATAGAAACATCACATTGTCCATGGACTCGAGTGGAGTGTTGACCCCCTCGCTGGAGCTCCTTTGGGACTGAGTCCAGACCTCAGCTGGTCCACCACCCTGCCCATGTGCTCCAGAGCGCGGGCCTGCAGGAGGATGTGGTTCCTGGCCAGCAGCAGAGTGGAGATCTTGGACAGTTTCTTCGCTGTGGGTCCTGCTTGGTATGGAATGGCGGCCCTCAGCTCGTCCAGAGCGTCGTTCAGGTCGTGCATGCGTCTGCGCTCGCGGGCGTTGATGCTCATGCGTGCCCTCCTGTCCAGAGAGTGGAGGCCTTTGGCGTTTCGGGTTTCCGGTGGCTTTACACTGGCGTCACTGCGGCCTTCTTCGTCCCAGGGACCTCCAGGGGCCCCGGGACCTTCGCTGGGGGGCAAGCAGGGGCTCCCGTGACTCCCCTGGGCAAACTGGGGCAACTCCTGTCCTCCTCTTTCCATTCTGTAATGCTGGAGCACCTGGACCATGAGCACTACTTAACATGAAGAAACAATCCAGGGATTAGTAACCTGTCCAATCACACGCCGGGACAGAAACCAAAACAAACACACGTTTCTACACATTTCACAAACAATAGCCTGATGATAAACAATTGACATTTGGTCTCTGTGGGATTACGCCGGGGACGGTAATACTGTTTTGGGAACAGATGACATCACCATGGCAGCACTTATTACTCATGAACAATATTATCGCAAACAAAACTCGGACTCAGGAGATTAGAACACGTTTCACTGGTTTCAAAACAATAATCCTGCGCACAGGGATGCTTTTGTTGAAAGTGATGGTCGTGCTTTCACTCCGTGGCCACTTTATTAGAAACACCAGCCCAGTAGATCCACATTATATGTTAGTGGGCATCTCCTCCTCCAGTGTTTCTTCTGTAATCCGAGGGAGTTCGCCACCCATGTGCTGTAGTAGCCAGGTCTGTTCTTCTAGAACGCTTTACTGTAGATGCTGGAACGTTGCTGTGAAGATTTGATTGCATTCTGCCATGAGAGCATTAGGGAGGTCATCAGTTCTGGATCATAAATGCCACTCTAACTTCCATCCTCCGTCTCTACTGAGACACCACAGCGGACGTGGTTTAGGACTCAGTATGACTTACTGTGGGCTGTAAAAATGAAATGAACTTCTTCGTTAAGGTGGATCAGACTTCTGGACGTGGTTCAGGACAAGGGATGGGTACCGAAATCTTAATCGGTCCCGGTGCCTCATTATAAAAGACCAAAGTATCGATAAGCTCTGATGTTAACGGTTCCGCTGTCGATACTGGAAAAATAAAAAAAAATATTATTTCCTATTTATTATTGTTAAATAAACATTACCTAGCATATTCTACCTGATCAGCCTTTTGTAATTTGCGATAATATACGTTATTCGCCTGCACTGCCGTTATTTGCAATCTCACGCACGAAGTGTAGTCTGTTCTGCAGTACACAGAGCTCGCGCTTATGGACAGACGATGGTGGAGAGCGCCAAATGATTTTTTAATTAAAAAACACAGCAAAAGTACCGATAAGAGTACCGTTAAAGTATCGAATCGATAAGTGGTATCGATAGAAGTAGTAATACCATTAAAACCTTAACAATACCCATCCCTATTTAGAACACAGTATGACTTACTGTGAGCTGTAAAAATGAACTGAACTTCTTCATTAAGGTGGATCAGACTAGTGGGCGTGGTTTAAGACACAATATGACTTACTGTGAGCTCTAAAAATGAACTGAACTTCTTCATTAAGGTGGATCAGACTAGTGGGCGTGGTTTAGGGCTCTGTATCACGAACAACCTAAGAGTGAATGAGCGAATCTAGAACAGGTTTTCATGACGATGACTGTACTAAACATGGGATCTGATCCAGGATCAGCTCTGGTGTTGATTTTAGGTCATTTTTAGCTCATTTTTATATCTCACAGTAAGTCATACAGTGTCCTAAACCACTTGCAGTGTAATTCATAAAGCTGAACTTCTTTTCTTATTTTCCTTTCTCCCATAAATGGAATTTTACTTTTTGTTCCACCTTTAACAGTTCAACATATTGTTCTGACTGCTTCTCTGTTCAAAATAGGATGGAAAAATACAAGCATGATGGTGGTAACAAACCTGAAACTGGTAATGGAACCGAAATGTGGCTCTTAATTCAGTAAAGCAGCAAAACCGATACTGAAAATGTTGCATAACAAAGATTTTAGGAGATTCACTTTAAACTCGCTGCAGTTGTGGTTAGCATATTTCTGTCTGCAACTTTGTAAATAAGGGTAAAACTATAAAAAAACTTGATTATTTTCCTTTTAAAATGATCTATCAAACACTAAAATTGTGTATTTCGAAGCCTAACAAATACTATTCAGACCAGAAACAGTCTCTCTTCTAACAAAACATGTGATTAAAGGAATTTGAGTGAACCTTTGGAGTTTTATTCAAAATTTTGACACCAGAACTTAATTTTTGCTGATCAGTTCCAAATATTATTTAATAATATCCTTAATTACTAATAATCGGTTTCCGTATCAGTCCTGAAAAACCGTATCGGTTGAACCCTCAGTATTCACAGAGAGGTTTTGAGTGGCTATTGACCTCTAGTGTGAGCGACATTAGCCTTGAAGCTCCAGTTCTAAACTGAAGAAGCAGAATTAGGACTCTGGCCAACTGACTGCATCTGGCTGAGTGAAATGTTGTGTACACTTGATTTTTTTTTCGCTATTCCTTCAAAGCCGAATGTCTTGAAGTGCCCATTGCTGTATAGAAGTCCACTTATTGGACTGAAGCTCAACAAGACACTTTATCTGCTGTAATCAGACCAGAATAAAACATGACTGCGACTCTAATGAACCCCCTCCCTGCAAAATAGAACCCCTTAAGGCTCTGAAATCTCTCTCTCTCTCTCTGTTCTCTGGATGAAATGAGATCGGAATATCAAGCCCCTCTGGTCTCAGATCTCACCGGGGCAGTGCGTGCTTAAGTTTCACTCTTTTTGTTTTTTTTTTATGTGCGTTTTTGAAGGAGAGCTTGGTTCCTGAATGTAAATATGAGGGAAGTGTGCGGCTGCTCAGTTTGGGAACGCGCTCTGTCCTACTTTCCCTCTTTCTCTCGGTCTGCAGAACTCGGCTAATTCGCCGTGGGACAGCTTTAATGGATTTTTTTTTCTTTCTTCTTCCATTTATGCGTCTCTCCTATGAGTTTCCGGTGCGTTGTAATGGCATTGGATGCGAATCCCTATCCGACCTGCCGTTGCATACTAATGCAGTGTGTTTGTTTTATCCACTTCTTATTTTTAGGCATTTCCCTTGTTTCTTTCTTGTTTTTTTTTGGCCATGTCTACAGTATTAGAAGTGCGCATCAGCGCCTCCTGCTTTGTAAGCATTTCAAAAAGCATGAAGACATCAGAAATGTCACCGTCAGTCAGCAGCCGGCCAGATGAGAGAGGGACGCTGTGTGCTTTGCAGATGCTTATGCGTGTCGACAGCTTCAAGCTAAATGTGGATTTCTCCTTGACAGAAACATTAAACTTATTGAAATGCAGTTCGTTTAAAGGGTCCATATTCTATATTTACCTTTTTTTATTCACTGAAGCCTATTTATGACATAAAGCTGTGTGTTTCTGTGACAAAAATAGTCATCATTAATTTAAAACGGCCAATTCCAATCTTGCCTTATCCCCTCAAATAAGATATATAAAACTGACAAATGCAAATGAGTTTCCTTAGTGGATGCATCATAGTACACGTCATCCAATAGGCAGTCCAGGTTTGAAAGCAGAAACACTGTTGAAACTTCGACATGAATGGGCGGGGCTGAGCAGTCATAGGCTGAAGAGGAGGGTAGACCTTAATGTTTTGCTTTCTTGTGCCTGTGAATGTGTTGGTTGTTGTGATATCACTGGTGGGTGAAGCACATGTTTTGAAGCTTTAACGGGTTTTTTTTTCTGTCAAATTGCTGTGAAATGGACCCTTTTACCACTTAGTGATTCAACACCTATTTCTAGGGACTCAAAAAGATTTTGCTCATGGATGTGTTTTTCTGCCCAGAACATTGTGTGTGATGTTCCGAACTCCTCAGAAGAGGCCCAGCCCTCCTCTTTCAGTGCCTGTTTGAGTCATGGTGATGTCATCCGGTTAAATGGTCTGGTGGGTGTTGGTATTCCAGTCCTGAATGACGTTAAACACGGAGCCCATATGTGTTTTGTTTGTCAGCTTTGAGATGGTAGGCTGAGTAAGCAATGCCCTGAAGACTTTCCCAGAAGACCACGCTGAGATCAGACCACGGTAATAAGACTGAGATGATGATGATGATGCCTCAGTATTAGGCAGCATAGAAGCTCCTCGGGATCTTGCAAAAATTGTGATCTTAATCATCCTATTCGGAAGCATAGCCATATGAGGCAATAATAGGGGTCCAAGCAAAACACAGTCAAGTAATCACTGACGAATGATTTTGATGCTCATGCTTTCATTTAACTGTTCATTCAACAGCCAGTTCCCAATAAAGCTGAATATCTGAGGCCCAAAGTCAGAATAAAACACATCATAGCCTTTCTCCTCAAGGACAGGCTTAACACTGGGCTCAAGTTATCTGGCTAAAACGGGAAATCCTGCTTTATGACCTGTCCTCCAGGGGTTACTGCGGCAGATGTTTGACAGGAAATGTGATTACGAGATTGCAGAGAGAGGACGTGACTGTAGGTATATTGGTAGCTGCTACTGTGCAAATCAATATACTTTTAAATGGTTAGCTAGGCCTGCATTGATTAGTCACCATACTGACTGTTGTGTACTTGTGAATGAAAGAACTACATAACTTTATGCTCCACAATGTTTAGGGCTGTCAAAAATAACATTTGAAATTTAAATCTTCAAGAAAAATTCAATATTGTGTGACCTATTTCGACTTTCACGATGTCTTTGAACAATTGCAAGCGCAGATACATTAGCCACCTTTGGTAAATATGATAAGCTAGAATTTAATTAGCCTAGAACATTATTTCACTGAACTGTGGTGCATATGGGAAAAATCATTACATTATTATGTAAAAATACATTTAAGAAAACTGTCTTGTACCTCCAGACTAGCTCCTGGAGATGCTTGATATTAGAGTGCCCACTTATGGGTTTAGAATGGTTTAAAGTTGTCTTAAAAAATTACGTTTACTGCAGTTATGTTATCTTTCGTAGGATCCTGTGTGTGATGAGTGAACCAGGGCAGAGTTTGAATTTACATTTATATATATATTTTTTTTTAAATGTATAATGTTTTTCTTGATACATGATGGTCATTCTAACAAATTATAGTTCACTAGGGGGCGCTATGGCTATGGTTTCATAGTACTTGTATGATGGTGCTGTGGCGAGGGGATTTGATGAATGTATTAAACCAATTAAAGGGTTTGACAAGTGTACTAATCCAATAAAAGATTAATCAATTACCAACGTGAAGGTCAGTGTTGCTGTGAGTGTAACTGTTGGTAGCTGCCTTGAAATGTTCTTGGCTTTCTTACCACACATTTTTCTTTCTCCTCCAGCAGAGGACATCGAGCGACTGGCTGCGATGCGCTCCGAGTCCCTGGTGCCCGGCACCCACACGCCACCCATTCGCCACAGGAGCAAGTTCGCCACTCTCGGCCGGCTCTTCAAACCCTGGAAATGGAGGAAGAAGAAGAGCGAGAAGTTTAAACAGACTTCTGCAGGTAAGAGCCTTGGTGTTAATACGCTTTGGGCCCCATGCTTGACTGAAGAGTGTGTACATGGGACTGGGTTTATGTGGAATGATCTGTAGAAGTCTGAATGGACATACACTTAAAGGCCCACCATTTTTATGGTCCTGCCTATTTTTATAGTGTAAATTTAATTTCGTGTCATTTTAAACTCAACTTAATACATTACCCCTAAAGAAATGTTTAAGTTTTCAAGATTCTGGACTGCAGCTGCCAGCGTTGCCTCACAGGCCAGCAGCCAATCAGCAGCAAGGAGAAATAAATAACGTTCTCGGATTGGCTACTTTCAAACCTCCCGCCT
>JBBPCY010072551.1:0-10947 GCA_037974405.1 Brachyalestes nurse
GCGGGGGCCAAGGCCCTCCGCCACGGGAGAGCAAAGCCCCGCCGCCGCAAGAGAGCCAAGCCCCGCCGTCGCTGCACCCCTTGGCCAAGACGCTCCCATCCCGGCTCCTCGCCTGCGGCTGCAGGCTCCCGTCCCAGCTCCTCGCCTGTGGCTGCAGGCTCCCGTCCCGGCTCCTCGCCTGCGGCTGCAGGCTCCAGTCCCGGCGCCTCGCCTCCTGAGGCCCCCTGTCCCGGCGCCTCACGCCCTGAGGCCCCCAGTTCCTGCTCCTTTGCCGGAGGCCCCAGTTCCTGCGCCGGAGGCCCTAGTTCCTGCTCCTGCCCCGAAGGCCCCAGTTCCTGCCCCTGCGCCGGAGGCCCCAGTTCCTGCTCCTGCACCGGAGGCTCCAGTTCCTGCTCCTGTGCCGGAGGCCCCAGTTCCTGCTCCTGCGCCGGAAACACCTGCCCCAGCTCCGGAGAGCTCTGTGTCAGCCTCAGTACTTGAGACCCCGGCGCCTGCAGGGGTCCTCGCCGCCTCGTGGTGGCCCCCTCCATTGCAGCCATCCAATTGGCGGGATCCCGGCCCGCCTGATGCTCTGGTGGTTCGTCCTCGGGAGGGGGTTGCCTCCCCTAGACATTTTTGGGGGGGGTAGTCTGCCTCTAAAAGCTCCCTCACAGAAAATGATTCCATTGAATATATGTGCAATTTCTCATGGTGTGCTATATCATTATCACTGCATGCAATATCTTTATTATTATTACATTGCAATTGTTTATTTTGTGCAATAGTATTATCATGTACAATATCATTTATGTCATTATTAGTGCAATAACGGACTCCATATGGAGAAAAACTCCAAACCTTCTGAAGTAAACTACTTCAGAAGTAATTTTACTTACTTATCTAAAGTGTTTATATCCACCTCTCTCACTGACCACAGCATTTTGTATTTATAGTATAGTGTATTAAGTAGAGAGTATTTTCAGGGTATTTTCTGGAGAGTTTTATTTTGATTTGTTCTTGCCTTTCTGTCTCTGTGTGAATGTGCAGTTGTATCATAAGCAATTTCCTCCAGGATCAATAAAGTTCTGATTCTGATTGCACCACCTGACACGTGAGATGTTGTTCTGAGAAGCTTTTGGTCCAAAAACTTTTTTGGTGGAGGGCTATTTGCAGGGTATCTCGAGGTCAAAAGTTCCTGAAGAAAAGTGATTTAGTTCAGATTCTTCAATATTTTACCATCATCAACATCCATAGAAACAATCAGAGACATGTGGAGCTTCACTGGGGGTTGACAGTGAATAAAACAACTGTATTTGTGTTGGAGACGCCTGGTTCCATTCAATTCCATTATAAAGAAATCCGAGTCTCTACAATGAACTTCTGCTGGAATTTAGAAAAAACAGTGGAACAGTGATATGCAGTTCATGCCAGTATGACAGTGTACTGTTGTGCTGGTGATGGACTGGTGACAGCGCAATTGGCTCTGAACCAAATGCTCCAGGGTTTGAACTCGGCTGATAAAGTCCCGTTCCATTGCTGTCCATCAGCCTTTAATTCCAGCTCCACTCCAGAGAACTGCAGCTGCTTCTCTGAGTTAAATGAGTTTACACAGTAAATCCACTTTGACCTTAAATATATTTTGGTTTGCAAATTAGGGCAATAACTTTTTCACAGAGCACTAAATGTACCTCACAGTACTGCACACTAACCTCATTTTAAGTTCTACCGCACTTGTTACTGCAGTTTAAGTGATTAATTAGCTTTTATAGTCTGACAGTAATAACTCTGGAGTGATTTTCATAGAGTATCCTCTATAATTCAATGTGCACAAGTTTATCCAGAGTGGGTTGAGAGTGCTCATTAAAGAGACTCTTTCTTTACAGTGGAGGTGAATGGAACCAGAGGTCTCCAACACAAATGCAGCTGCTTTATTTTATAAAACAGTGAAGCTCCACGTGTCTCTGAGGATCTGAACTAAATCACTTTTCTTTGGTGACTATTTTGCCTCACAAAGTCCTCCATGTATCCCTCCATCATAAACAGGTTCAGTTTTAGAACCAAAACATTCTCAAAACTCAGACTCAACCATAACCATTTGATGGAATAACTTTCTGTAAGGAGCCTTTAGGGCCAGACGTCTGGTTCCATTCACCTCCACTGTGAACAGCTCAGACTGGGTGAGTTTCACACCAAAGCCACTCGGTTCACGTCTTAAACACTCAATTATGCAGAAAAATGGGAATATTGGAAAAACTTGGAATTCCTCTTTAACAAAGAGTTAAATAAATAAAGAATTTCAAGTGAAATCATGAGGCGAGGAAGTCTCACATTCACAAAGGTTAAAACATTGGTCCTGGAAATTTATTCCAGATTAAGTTCAATTAATAGGAGGTAATCAAGCATTTAATTGAAAAATTCACATCCAAATTTAACGGCACCTTGAATCCTGCAGTGGGTGACAGTGGCTGAGCCAAGGAAGGGGGGGACTAATTTTTTTAACTCGTTTTTCTTTTCCTCCGGTCTCGTCAAATTTGGAGTGATGTCAAGGTAATTTGTTCCAGCAGCAAAAACTTGCATCTGCCTCAATAAACTCAAAACATGCCTTAAAGCGCTGTCGTTATCACACACACTGCCGGAGGAGGCGGAGTCACGCCGGAGCAGGTTTACATTAATAATGCGGCGCTTTGGAAGCGATACAGGTGTCCGCTCTCACACACACTCACACACACACACACACCTGTTACAGTTTGTATCTGTGTACATAATAATAAAAAATGTTTGTCAACGATGGAAGTGAGTCGAGCTGAAGTCTCATTATTTACGCCTGCAGTACAACATCAGGGCGAACAGCAGAGATTTTAAAGGGCCCATATCCTGGAAAATCAGTGATTTTTTTAAAAAGTAAAATAAAAGTCTTTTATATTGTATATAAACATGATTCATATTTGTAAAAATGTTCTATTCATTCCGCAGACCATGCATGGCAACTAAACTGCCATAAACAGCTTGAAAGTTTTTGTGAAATAAATAAACAAACATTACTCAACACTGCCTTCTAAATGTGTTATTTACATTCACGGCATTTACAAGTCGCTTTTTATCCAAGCTTTCATTCCCTAACTACATTGGACAGTCTCCCTGGAGCAACTCAGGGTTAAGGGTCTTGCTCAGGAACCCAGTGGTGGTATATTGAAGGTAGAATTCGAATCCATGACCTCTTAGTCCAGAGGCAAGTATCCTACCCACTAGGCCACCACCACCCACTTATTAACATCAAATAAACAAACATTACTCACGTTATTAACATAAAATACACAAACGTTACTCACCGGCCTCTAAAGGTGTTATTAATGTCAAATAAACAAACATTACTCACCGCCACCCTATAAAGGTGTTAACATCTAATAAACAAACATTTATCACAGTTGGCCTCTAAAGGTGTTTTTAATGTCAAATAAACAAATATTACTCACTGTCACCCTCTAAAGATGTTATTAATGTCAAATAAACAAACATTTCATCACCGCCGCCCTCTAAAGATGTTATTAACATCAAATAAACAAACATTACTCACCGCCGCCCTCTAAAGGTGTTATTAACTTCAAATAAACAAACTCACGGTTGTACTCTTAAGGCACTATTAGCAAACATCAAATGCATAAACATTATTCACCATCGCCCTCTAAATGCGTTATTAGCAAACATCAAATAAACAAACATTACTCACTGCCACCACTAATATGATCTTTAATTCTAGATGTCATTAACAAACATAAACAAACATTACACGCAAGCACCCTCTAAAGGCATTGTTAGCATCAAATGAATAAACATTCCTCACTGCTGCCCTCTAAAGGCATTATTAATGAACATCAAACAAAGAAAGATTACCCACTGCCACACTCAATATGAACTTTATATGAACAATATGAAATTCTAGGCGTCATTAACAAACACCAAATAAAAAACGTTACTTACGGTCATCCTCTAAACATGTTATTAGCATTAAATAAACAAAAGTTACTCACTGGCACCCTCTAAAGGCATCATTAAAAACATCAAATAAAGAACATTATTCATCGTCACCCTCTGAGGTGATTAACACAAACAAACATTACTACCTCGAAATAATAAATAAGAAATAACACATGTAATGAAAACTAAAGAATACAATTGTGTAAAGTAATTACGGGCAGCCTGGAACGGAGTCAATTTCCCGTTTGCCATGTCGGCGGTGTGGAGTGTGTAGGAAGTGTCACTCGGAGATAAGCGCCGCTACGTTCCGCTTACTCGACACATTCACTTTATTTTCACAGTATTCACACCTCCCTTATCTTCCTCTCTTACATCCTCCTATTGCTACACATACCACTACTGCCCACCCCCACCCCCCACTGTCAGCACACACACACACACACACACACGCACACACACATCAAAGGCTTTCCCCTAGCAGTGTGTGGCAGCAGTTGGCACAACGCCAGCAGTAGCTGTGTCACCTCACACACCCTCTCTCTCCTTACTGTCACCATGGTTACCTGCTATGCTGCATTTATGGGGTGGGACTGCAGGCGCATTCTCTCCTGTACGAAAACTGACACACTGCCAAATTCAGTTCCGGCAGCTTGTGAGCAGCATGGCCACTTTATCGGAAACCCCCATTTCTGGTGTGCAGTCTGAGACTAGAGATCATCTGTTGATACGCAATGTGTGTTAGATCTGATCACATTGTTTTATCAGTCTACTCAGGCTTCAGTAACTCTGAGATCAATAACAGATCACACTGACTGATCAGTCTACTCAGGCTTTAGCAGAGCTTATTTACAAATAACTGATCACTCTGATTGATCAGTCTACTCAGGTTTCAGTAATTTTGAGATCAATAACAGATCACACTGACTGATCAGTCTACTCAGGCTTTAGCAGAGCGTATTAACAAATAACTGATCACACTGATTGATCAGTCTACTCAGGTTTCAGTAACTCTGAGATCAATAACTGATCACTCTGATAGATCAGTCTTCTCAGGTTTCAGTAACTCTGAGATCAATAACTGATCACTCTGATTAATCAGTCTACTCAGGCTTAAGCAGAGCTTTATCACACTCATTGATCAGTCTACTCAGGCTTCAGTAACTCTGAGATCAATAACTGATCACTCTGACTGATCAGTCTACTCAGGCTTCAGTAACTCTGAGATCAATAACTGATCACTCTGACTGATCAGTCTACTCAGGCTTTAGCAGAGCTTATTAACAAATAACTGATCACACTGATTGATCAGTCTACTCAGGCTTCAGTAACTCTGAGATCAATAACAAACCACATTGATTGATCAGTCTACTCACTGAGCCTATTCTAAAATAGTTAAAAATTATTTCAAAGGTTTAAGTGTTCTAACCAAAAATGTATATGAACACTGCCTCCAAATATTTACAGTTTATTTATAGCTTCATGTTAAAAATAAGCTTAAAACAGCTTTTGCCTTCAGTGCACCAGAAAGACCTGCACATTGTTGCTTTTCTTGCTATATTTGCTTTATACCCTTACAGGGTTATTTAGGGTATTTGGGGTATTTAAAGTATTTAAGGTATTTGGAGTATTATGAGTATTTCGAGTATTGTGGACACTTTATTTAGGGTATTTGTGGTACTTTTTGTGGTATTTGGGATGTTTGGGTATTTAAGGTGTGTAGAATATTTGGGTATTTGGGGTATTTATGATATTTAAGTATTTTGGGTATGTTGGGTATTTAAGGTGTTTTGAGGTATTTTGGGGTATTTAGGGTATTTCTGTTTTGGGTATTTGTGGTATTTCCATGTTAAAAATCAATATTAACTTTCATTCTACATGCCACTGGAACCCCCAGGGAAAGTTCATCGTGATGCCTGAAGCCTCGACCTTTGAGACATATCCACCAGATCTTAATATAAGAAGTTGTTTCCATGCAGTATCCATGCAGGAGGTCCTCTAATGAATCCCTTTTAGGCTGATTTTGTCTCTGTAAAGCACCGAATGACCTCTGTGTGATCGTGTGGTGCAGAAATAAACCCGCCCTGCGTCCCAGTCCTGCTGGCGGGCGGAGCTTGGGAAGGCCAGCTGTCCAGAAAGAACCAGTTTCAGGTCCCTCGATGGAAAAAGCGACGTCCTCGGTGTCCCCTAGATTCATCGCAGCTGTAAAAGAGGAAATGAAGCGAAACGTGCTTTTTGTAGCTGGCAAATATCAATGGAGGCGCCACAATGGCCATTTACTCCGCCTCCACCGCCTCGGATCTCCGTGCCGCCTGACATTTTCCTCCGGCCAGATAAAGTCCGACGCAGGAGCGATGTTAATTACGTTTTAGGAGAAATGAGAGGGAATGAAAAATCTTATCTTTCTAACAGTAATTAGATTCTCTGTCTCCACTCTCCGCCCATTATGGGCGATTTGATTAATTTTCTTCTGCGGGAGACAGAACAATGATGGCCAGAATCCATTGACTTTTCTTCATATCTTCTCCTTCCCATTGTGCAGCTACTCGAAGCATCTGCTACTGTATATGCAAATAGAGTCCGCAAAAAACATTCAGCTTTATTATTCGACTCACAAGATGACATTTGATAAAAGCCTTTTGATCTAAAGACAAAGAACCCGAGGAACATGCGAGGAACCGAAACGATTTTCGCTTTTCACGCTCACCTCAATGTCACCAGTGAACTTTTCCACCTTGGTTTGGCGTAAACACTTTCGGCGCAGACCGCTGTGCTTATTTGTGTCTTTATTTGAATCACAGGCTCATGAAATAGTGAGAAATGTGAAATAAACTCACTGGCCACTTTACTGGAAACCCACACCTTGCGCGTTCACTCAGCGGCCACTTTATTAGAAACACCACCTTGTTCTTCCACTCACTCACTAAAGTTTTATCTTAGACTGGCTTTTGAATGAGGCACAAGCTATGGCGGCCAACCAGAACAGGGCTCATTTACATATATCAGTCCTAAAGGATGGGTGACAAAAACAACCTGTTTAATTCTAAGGAATAACGAGAGGCATGAAAATGAACCGCGGCTGTTTGCAGCGCATAAAAACCACTCAAGCGCCATGAGTAGACTTCAGGGGGAAGAGCTGAAGTAGGAAATGTGGAATATGGGGTCCTTTAAGGACTTCACAGCGCGTTAATTAGCTGGATAAGCTGGATAAGGTGTGTCAAATCAGAGCTGGAGCTGAAATCTGCAGGAAGGTGGATCTACAGGAGCAGGGCTGGCGACCCTGTAGGTGGTCGTGGGGTTTTAGCTCTATAACCACAGGAGCTTCATAACACCACTGCGCCAGAGGGGAGGTGAAGATCCAGCCCTAGGGTAAAGGGGATTATCCTGAAACGCTGAACCGTGATTCAGCAGGACAGTCTAAACCTGCACTCGACCTGCTGAGGAGCTGATGGAGCTGTCACGCTGGAGAAGATGTCACTGATTGAAGAAATAGCTGGAGAAAGTCGAAGTCAAAGTTCATTTGGCAGGACATCACTCGGAGAAAGGGCAGGGGAGTAGAACCGGAAGGAGGGGTTGCCATCTTCACCTCCACCAGCTTCTTATTCAACGTTTCCGTTTCTCCGTTTCCGTTTCTTCACGGTTGCGCTACTTTCCATCACACTGGTGAGATCTGGAACGTTCAACACTGAACATTCTAACACTTCTAACCACCGACCAACAGTGCAGGCAAATGGAGATTCGGGATCACAGTCGATACTGCATCGTCTTTACACTCTGAGTTTTCTATTCATACTTTTATACATCAATAACAAACTTTTTTTTTTTTTTTTTTTGGTTACACGCCTTTCTAAACCGTCTTCATGGAGTATTTTTCTTCTCCCTTATCCACTCATCGCTACAATGGAACAGTAACCGTAGTAACCACAGCTCTTGCTGTTGTTACAATAAGCATGATTATCCTGTTGAACGAGTCAAAGTCAAAAGAGTCACACCGACATCAAGGTGAACGTCGTCTCACTTACAAGATGCTATTTTGAAAATTAACATTTGTTTTAAAAATAGCTACATTTACATCATCAAAGAGACATCAGGCGGTCGCCGTCTGTATCACCACCAGCCTGAAACTGCTGTGGCGAAACTGTGGCTCTGCAGTCAAATAGCAGAACCGGAAGATATACAAGAACAATTCACAACACAGAGTAACAGACTGTTGAAGTTTATGCTGCTCTTGCCAGAATGTAACTTCTGCACCGTTTTACGGTTTAACTGAAAACTCCAATAAGCAGCAGGCGTCTCCGTGTCCTTGTCTTCGTCACGTCTTATTAAATTAACTTCTGCAAGACTTCACAAATGGTTGGACCTCACAGGATGCGTAAGGGGCTTTTTTTTTATCTCACGCTGTGATCCAGCTGGCATCTGCCGTCCTTCAGCATACGCGTGGAGCATCCTAGTGTGTTCCTGAGTGTGTTTCTCTTTCTCTGACTGACACCAAAGCAGTGCATTGTCAAACACGGCAAGAGAATAGTGACAAGTGGCCAAAAAAAATGGATAAATGGGTCTTCGGAGAGACCTCCAAGGACATAGCTGAACTTCAGCTCACTTCCACAATGCCATATCAGCTCAGAGCCTCAAACCTGTTTGTTGAAGTTCTGGTCATGGATGAAGCACCTGTCAATGCTTCCTCACTTTCAGAAATCCACGGGCTCTAAAACTTCCCAATGCTGTGTTTGAATTAGAGGCTACAATAGGGACTTCTATGGCAACATACGGCACGCAGGTCTTCAGTTGGTTATTATTGTACAAAATCAAAATTATTCAAAAGCACAGATTCATTCGGGGGTTCCATGTCTCTGGGTCAACAGTGGAGAATCAAATGTCAAAGGAGGTTTTGTACATCATACATCATGTAGAATCAAAACACATATAAAACATAAACTTTATGGTGCTTGGAACTTTAAAAATGGCATCAGTGGGTGTGTGTGTGGCAGACTACAAGTCTGGCTACAACAAACTGTGCTCTCCACACTGGAAACTGTCCACGTTTTAGCTGAATCAACAGTGTGGAATACTGTGTGCTATGGTGTGAGAGATGGACACTTTACTTACACTTAATGAAACACATCAAAATAGTAAAATACGGTACTATGCCCCTCAACCCTTTAGCATTTCTTCAGTAGAGTAAAACAGGTGCAGATGCTTCCAGATGATCAGGTGGTGATCAGTATACTGGTGGTTCTAAATGCTGAGTGGTTGGAACTCTTTTATCTAGGCTCCTTATATCTTTAGGCATGTTGAAACCTGTCACAGTAAAACATTTGTTCCCATTTCTTTCATTTAATCCACTCAATATGTCAACGATAAGACAGTTTGACAGACAGAAAATAGTATTTTTGCACCATAAGGTGATTCAAAGCAAAATATGAAGAAATGAGAGGGGCTCAAGACTTTTGCACAGTTCTGTATGTCCTTAGCTGGGGTCGGCCACGCGCTGTGGTGCCGGATGCGGGCTGAGGTCTTGTGTAGTGGCCTGTTTTTGGAGTGGGGAAGGAGATGATTAGTGATTATGTGGCGAATATCTTTCCTTTCCTGCGCTGTGAAAATGTTAAGTGTCCCCGCGGCTCCAGATATTGATAAACTGCATAAATTCCAAAATTACAGACGGTGCAAGCTGCATAATAAGCACGTCTGTTGCAGTGTGGCTTGATTAGGTGCTGTTGCGTTCACACACACACACACACACACACACACACACACACAGTGTATTCCCCACTGCTCCTGCTGTGTTGTGCTGCAGCTCCAGCTTCATTTATTCCGCTGCAGATGCTGACGACTCTCCAGATTCTCTCTCTCACTGCGTGTGTGTGTGTCTATGTGTGTGTGTGTGCTTGATGGCTCACAGGAGAATGGCTGCATTTTAAACGCCGGATTAAAACTCCTCAGAGAGAGAGACAGAGAGAGAGAGAGAGAGAGAGAGAGAGAGAGAGAGAGAGAGACAGAGAGAGACAGATAGAGAGAAAGAGACAGAGAGAGAGAAAGAGAGACAGAGAGAGAGAGACAGAGACAGATAGAGAGAAAGAGACAGAGAGAGAGAAAGAGAGACAGAGAGAGAGAGAAAGAGAGACAGAGAGAGAGAGAAAGAGAGACAGAGAGAGAGAGAAAGAGAGACAGAGACAGATACAGATATAGAGAAAGAGACAGAGAGAGACAGACAGACAGACAGAGAGAGAACGAGACAGAGACAGACAGAAACAGAGAGAGAGAAAGGTAGAGAGAGAATGAAAAGAGATGGAGGAGACAGGGATAAAAGGAGGACAAAAGTGGCCGGAGTGAGAGTGAAAGGGAAGGAGAGAGGGGATGAGAAGAGAGAGGAAACAAGTGAAAGGCAGGGGATGAAAAGGGAGGAGAAGAGAACGAAAGAACAATGAAGAAAAGGAGTAAAATAGAACAGAGTTAAAGAGAGGGGCAGAGAGAAAGAGAACAGAACAGTAGAGAAAGAGTGACAGAAATGAAAGAGAGAGGTGAAAGAAAGGGAAAGAAGGAAAGGGAAGAGAACGTGAGGAAAAAGAACAAAAGGAGAGAGAGAGACTGGCAGAGACAGAGAGAGGGAGGGAGAGGGAGAGAAAGAAGAACAGACAGAGGAAGAGGAAAATGCAAGGGAATACAGAAATGTGCAGAAAAAGGAGAGAGAAGAAAAGGAGAGAAAAGGAAAAGAAGAAAGTGGGAGAAGAAAAGACAGAAGAAATTCACTCCAGTCGCTCCGGTCTGTAGAAACGCTGACACACTTCAGTCCATCCCATAGGCGCAATCTGATTGGCTGAGGTTCTCCACACTGGTCTTATTGACAATGAACGTATTACTATACTGTTTCACTCACACTCACATACACACACACACACACCTTCAACCCACCCCCACACTCACACACACCTTCCACACACCCCCACACTCACACACACCTTCCGCACACACCCACACTCACACACACCTTCCGCACAC
>JBBPCY010072552.1:0-10947 GCA_037974405.1 Brachyalestes nurse
AACTCATCCAGCCATGTCTTTATGGAGCTTGTTTTGTGCACTGGGACACAGTCATGCTGGAATAGAAAAGGGTCTTCACCAAAATGTCTGTTGTCCAAAATGTCTTGGTCTGCTGAAGCATTAAGATTGTCCTTCACTGGAAGTAAGGGGCCACCTGAATTCAGTAATTAATAGGCGTATCCCAATAGTTTTGTCCATATAGTGTATGTGTTAATGTAAGTAGAATGAAGCAAAGTGCCAGTAATTATACTACAACTAAAAGGTTTAAAAGGCTCGTATAATTTTTTTTGTAATTTATCTTTTAGGTTCACTTATGACTTATGTTTATATTCCTTAAACATTTATAATTCATCTTTACATCAACCTTTCTTTATTCCCTTGGAATTACACAGATTGAAAAAACAGACTGCCATGTAATGAAAACAGTATTTTGTGCTAGTTTTGAGTGTAGCAAGCTTAAGAGTCATTTCTTTTGCTGATTTTTAGAGTGTGTGTGCGTTTTGTTTTTCCACAGGTTCTGAATAGAAGGTGTGTTGAGGCAGCGGTGATAACTGGCCTGGCCTTGAACTGCACCATCAACAGAAAGTCCCTTTTCGACAGAAAGCACTACTTTTACGCCGACATGCCTGTGAGTAGACATGCTCTTACACTCGCTGGGTATTCAGAGTTCAAATCCACATTGTCTTGCGATCAAATCAGATTTGCCCCATCAAATGTAGTCGATCAGTTAAGAAATGTCTGGTGACGCCACCAGCACTGGGAGGGCGTAGGCCAACATGTGCTTTCTCTGAGTCTCATAAAATCAGCCACTTTTTTGAGCTGCTGCTAACGTCATTGGACAACATAACACGCTTGTACGAAAATGCTCACTGCCAATTGTGTTACGTCAGCTAACAGATGCGTGTGCTGGCTAGAGTCGCTCTGAGTGATGAGGGGAGGGGGAGGGGCATCTGACCCACCCAGAGAGAGCAATGCCAAGTGTGCTGTCTTGGACTCTTGACTGCCAGAGATCGAACTCACAATCTGCTAATGATGGGTCCAACACTTAGACAGGACTCACTTAGACTCAGGAGTCCCTTTAATTTCATTTGAATTCCAAGTTTAATTAAAATATTTGATTGGATTATATTAGTAAAAGTATTTGAAGAGTCCAGACTTTCCGTGCCGTTGACTGTTATTCAATTATCCGACTGTCCCTTCTGTTGACTTTCAAAGTCTTATTTGTGGCTTATTTAGTCGAAGGCAGGTTAGTTTAGTCTGACAGACCCTGCTGAAATAAGTGAAATGACATAAAGAGAAACAGATGGACTACAGTCTGTAACTACAAAGTGTACCTGTGTGGTCAGTGGAGCTGATACATTGGACAATGAGTGTAGATTCAAGGATACTTAATTGGCTTAATGTAAGGGCTTGTCAATGTATGGGTGTATTTCTAATATATTACACCTACCTTGTACGTTGCTTTACGTTGTTGTTTGAGCGTCAGCTACAAGAAACTGCTATTTCTGGCTAGATTTGTCAGAGAGTTGTTCTTTTTATTTTTTTTTCCCCTTCAGTATCCAGTGCAGCATTTCCACTGGTAGCTAATGAGTACGTTCAGCATTGCTGCGAGTCCAGCAGATAAAGAAATATAAAAGAGCACATGCTGGCCTTTTTCTTCTCACGGAGGCAGAGATGATGCCGGGTAAAGCCGAGAGACCTACCGCTGTGCTGACAATTGGCAGGAAATACTAAGAATAAGTGTAAAACGTTGTTCCGACGCGCGCGAAGAGGAAAAAAAAGCTGAGCTTTTGCCCAATCCTCCAGTGCCAACAGGCCCTTGACTGATTGGTTTTCATCCCAGCAGTCGTTTGGAATTAGAGTGGCGTTCCCGAAGCGTGTCCATGTGCCTTGAAGCTCTGCTGAAGAACACAGTAATTAGACGCGTGGATTAGCTGTTGGGGCACCGAGCCGTGTTATTAGAGCTGGTAGAAAAGTTCAGCGTGACTGCTGCGTTAATTCTGACACAAAACCCCGAGCAAAGCTGCAGCTGGCATCGCTTTCAGAATTAAAGCGATAGTTTGGCATATAAACAACAACAAAAAAAAAATCGCAAATCTACACAGTTTCCCAACTTAGCCCGAAGGCAGCCGATCAGCCAAGACATGTTTGGTGTCTGCAGTTTGTGTTTTTATGGTTTTGCTGGGAGGCTAACGTACCTGACAAGTAAAAGGAGCATTAGTGGTAATTAATTAGCCTGTATAAAGGCCAAATTATACTACAACATCTGCATGCTGGTGCAGGCGCCATGCCCAGACGTTCACATAGGTGTCTGCCAACATGTCAACCTGTGATATGAATGTGAACACTAGGGGGCAGCTGTCCTGAGCAGACTGTACAGAAAATGGATAGGACATACTGGCGTTGCCCCCCAATCCATTTTTTTATTCTGTGGTCAGGCTGAATATTGCTTGGGGAGTTCCACCCTCAGCGGTACCTAGCTCAGTCTGTAGAGCATACGTCCACTTTTGGGGCAGCTGGTGGCCTAGCGGTTAGGGAGTTGCCCCTGCGATCAGAAGTTTGTGGGTTTGAATCCCAGGACTGCTGGTTGCACCACTGAGGTACCCTCGTCCCACACACTGCTCCTTGGGTGCTGTCTTCCTGGCTGCCCGCTGCTTCACTTGGTGAATGGGCTAAATGCAAAGAAAGAATTTCACACTGTGTGCTGCGGTGTGTTCATGTATAACAAATGGTCACGTCACTTCAAGACCCTCTGCAAGTTTTGCAGACTGGAGTCCAAACTGAGTCTAAACTTCTCTACCAATTTAAAGATCCTAAAAACCCTTCAAACATTTAAAACGTCCTTTACACTCAGTCATCTCTTTTACAAAAGTTGCTTGTCTAAAGAGTGATCCAAAAAAGGTTCTCCTATGTCATTGTGCTAAAAGCCCTTTCTGGCTCCTTCTTATTAGTGTTCACTTAGACATCAACCTCCTCTCTGCCTCCAGATCTGCCCTAAATCCCTCATGAGACTGTGTGGAGGTGTTCAGGAATCTCTAATAGACTTGCTTATGTGGTATCCGATACTGTGTGACTCACCGCTATCTATAAATATAGACTAAAGTATGTTAAAATAGCTAAACACAGCTCAGAGCCTAGAAGGCCTGTTCTTTAGTCAGTGTTTAGAGATAACACTGAGTAATACAGTGACAGAAACCACCTGATCAAGTTTTTCAGTTATTATTTCACTGAGGTCCACTTATGATGTTTAAATCATAAATCGGCCGTAATTCAATTTTACATGCATCCACCTTTCCAGCCTACTTTAGTCCAAATCAAAGAGAGATTTATTGTCATCTCAACCATATAATATGTCTCAGTAAGACAGTATAGACAATATAACCAGTAAAACCAGTATACACACTATAACAGTATCAAGTATAAACAGCAGGTTTGGATTTTTAAGGTTTAAGTGTGAATTTAGCCCCACTCACACTTACTGAAGTTATAAGGAATGTTAAAGCCTGGAAAGCTTTTTGAATGAGGCACCATATAGTGTTATATCAGTGTCATAGGTGCAGTAACAAAAACAGAATGATCACTTTATCTTAGGCCTTGATTTGAAAGTGTGTGTTTGTGTGCATGGAAACAGGTACTTAAAGAGTAAATCCTAAAGGGATTCAAATCTGCTAACTAATAGGGTATCCAGAACCATGGGAAAATCTTTTAAATACTTTTCCTGGATACTGTATATGGCGCGCTTTAATCTTTGATGTGTGTTTGTATTGTTTCAGCTGCAGTGCGGATATCCATGCATATTGGATGCTCTGTCTGTGCCCCGTATACACTTACAGCAAATGAATTAGCCCTTTAAAACTGAAGGCGAGCGTCCCTCAGGACGCTACAGGAGAAAACTCCGCACATTATTACTCTCTTTCTTCCATCGGCCTTCACAAATTGAATTTCTCTAGCACTGAATTGCGTTTGTTTTTCTCGTTCCAGTAATAAATTAATTGATCTGGTGGAACCCACAGATGGTAGTGGGCTCTTTTTTTTTTAATGTATTTTTTTGTTCCTCTTGGCGTGTCAATAACCATGATTAATGATCAGCCGTTTCCTTTTTCTTTTTCCCTTTTGTTTTTGTGGAACGGCGGAGGAGTTTCCATAGTAACAAACACGAGTGGTGTAATCGCCGGGAGAGGTGAGGTATCTCTCCTGTTCCGGGACGCTGCTTTAGAGCTGAAGATCTTTTTCACTGGAAAATGACTGGAAAGTCACTGTGCCAGCTCAGCTCCAAGCAAATCTCTCCACTCTATTCATATGCTTTGTTCATTTTCACTCTTCTGCACATTCTAGTACACAAATACTCTTTATTTAATGAATTTAATATGTTGGCCTGAATCTAAAATGGGGCCTTTTTGTGCTGTAGCATATTATGTGTGTATATTGGGCACTAAAGGTAGCAAAACCTCCTTATTTAAGTGTGTTTTTAAATTGTGTTATTTAAGAACCAACCAGCAAAACAGTGTGTTCCATAATGAATTCTATTTAAATATGTCTTACTCTGTTCCACAGCGGGGCTTCATCAGAAAAGAACGATTTGCGCTTGACATTTTTATGAATGAATTTTGAATTATACAAAAATAATCATATTCATATTATTTCTGAAAATCTAAATCCGAAATAAATCAGAAGAATATGGTTGAATATGAATTTTTAAAGATTTTAAATAATTACCAGCATTTCAGCACATTTTACACTGTTATGTAACAGGTACATGTACGTGTACATTTCCGTTACAGTTTCCCGGGGCAACAGGAGAGTTTTACTGCTGGTAACATTTCTCCATGGTGTGAAAAAAGTCTGACCCATGCAGTGTTCTGAACTGACCGTGTCAATCACACACTCTGAGACAAGCAACACGACAGAAATGATCATGATAGCGATGGCACCTCGTCCTATTTCCCAGCCCATGATGTTGGCCTGGAAAAAAAAGGAGCAAAAACCAGATAGCAGTCCACATATCAATCACACCTAATTTCTAAATCGCTGTGAAATCGTGGGCAGCGAAAGCTGTATCTCTGTCTTCCAGAGCACCCGCCCCCATACGGCAGGACTGCATCTGTCTCCGGTTCAGATCCAATAGAATATTTCTAATGGAATTAGAATTAGGGTTCCAGTTCTGGGTTTACTGTGCTGTATCACAGTATTTGTGACAATGACCCTAATGCTGCTAAGGTGTGTCTGTGTGTGTGTCTGTGTGTGTGTGTCTGTGTGTGTGTGTCTGTGTGGTGTTATTTTAAATATATTTTTACATTTGATGGAAGAGTCTAAATGAATATACCTACTGCTAATTACTGTCACTAAAACCTTTAAAAAAGGATTTAATACTTTTAACGGAATATTCTTAATCTCTCTCTGCTGTATCTGTAGTAAACGCTCGATTACCACACACTTTAATTGAACACAGTTTTCTGAAATTAGGATGCTTTAAAAGGTTTCCCTGAAGACTCAAAAGACCCTTTTTGGTTACTTTGGTTATGGTCAGGGTGATGTGATACTACACAGTAATACAAGAGTTAATGGTAGTCCTCACAAATATAGTAACTGACCTCTGTCTCTTCCTGTGTGTGTGTGTGTGTGTGTTCAGGCAGGTTATCAGATCACGCAGCAGAGATTGCCCATTGCCGTGAACGGGTCACTCACCTACAGCTATTTAGGGGGGAAGAAGAGGAACCAGGTGTTGAGCAGGTGTGTGAGGGTCAAACAGATCCAGCTGGAGCAGGACAGTGGGAAGAGTCTCCATGACGACCAGCGCAGCCAGACGCTCGTAGACCTCAACAGAGCAGGTACGCCAAGGCAAGGGGCGAAGGGGGGCGGGGGGGGATATGGGGATGCAAAAACAGAAGCACCCACTTTAATTTCCGCACCTTTAAACATCACTCGCAGAGAGAAGTGAGGTTTACACTGTTCCCACAAGATCTTCTTATCTTCTTTGTTTCTCATCTCTCTCTGCATTCTCATTCTTTTATTATCTCTCTCCTTCCTTCTCTTTCTCCCGTCTTACTGTCTTTGGCTCTGTCTGTTTTCTTCATTTGTCTCTCTCTGTGTGTCTCTCTCTCTGTAGGCGTGGGCCTCATGGAGTTGGTGATGGAAGCTGATATGAGTTGTGGTGATGAAGCTGCAGCAGCGGTCAGAGAGCTCCAGCTGATCCTCCAGACTCTGGGCACCTGCCAGGGGAACATGTCCGGTCAGTCACACACACTTTCACACACCCTCATTTTCTCACACATCAGTGTGAAGGGACCACTTGTGTTATTTGACTGACCATGAGGAAGGTCTAGAGGAGCCAACTCGCACTGCGTATCAGAGGATAAACCAGAATGTGGTTTCTGATAAAGTGGCCTGGGAGTGGACACAATGTCATTAAGAAAACTAGACCCCTGGGTGAAGCCTCTTAGAGTTCAGTGTGTGAGGAGAAGGCAGGGCTGATTCTGTGGATATACCCATACTGAAATGGCCTTTATTTTTTTTTCTGAAGAGCTTATAAAATAAAGTAAAGTAAAGCGGCCCCTGAGAGTCACGTGTGAACACACCACACCACACTACAGCACACAGTGTGGACAATGTGAATGCCTTTCTCTGCATTTAACCCATTCACCAAGTGAAGCAGTGGGCAGCCAGGAACACAGCATCCAGGGGGCAGTGTGTGGGGACGATACCGTAATCAGGGTACCTCAGTGGTGCCACTGGCAGAGATTCGAACCCACAAACCTCTGATCACAGGGGAAGCTCCCTTATCACCAGCTAAACTCTTGGGGATGTGATTGTGGGGGTTCCAGTTTGTGAAAAGGTTCTGGAGAGCCTTTCTTTATCTGTGCTAAACTGATCTGTGTCGAACTATTTGTAGAACTCATTTGATTAGGTTTTTCTAGTGAACAGGGGATCTTAATGGCCTACTCCAGTGTTTTTCAGTCTGATGTCTAGATCTGTCGTTGTATAAGTAATTTATCCTAATTTCACCAAAGCTCTTAGATAATATCTCCTTAAAGTGCTTTCTGTTCTTTTAGTTTGGGACACAGATATTATTGTCCAGTGTAACTGACTGTGAGCTGAAAAACATTGTAGGGTTCTTTTAAAGGACCTACATCATACACTTTTCTTGTATTTTATGTAATTTTACATCATTTTAAGTATCAAACTCAAACTTAAATGACTACTGGGGCAGCTGGTGGCCTAGTGGTTAGGGAGTTGGCTCTGTGATCAGAAGGTTGTGAGTTTGAATCCCTGGACTCCTAATGGCACCACTGAGGTACACACCCACGCACTGCTCCCCGGGTGCTGCATTGGTGGCTGCCCACTGCTTTACTTGGATTAAATAGATTAAAAGCAGAGAAAGAATTTCACACTCTTCACGCGCGACTATAAGGGGCTACTTTACTTTACTTTACTTTATGGGTGGAGCCAAACTACTATTGGTTGTATAGATGGGCATATGTAAATGTGTCAGTATTTGTGACATCATAAAACCAGTTATAATGGGCTGAGCTTGGTTTCCACATGTGGACTGTATGGATAAATATTATACTTTAAAACGTGAACAGTGTTTATGTTCTACATCAACAAAAAAGTGAAGAGAATGTGATTTTCCATTAGACGGGCCCTTTAAAGCTCTGGCAGTGAGCGCGGTGCAGTTCGGTGCAGGTGTTTAATTGCAGCAGGGTGTGAAATGCGTCAGTAATACAGGAGTAGATTGAAGTCGGATTTCGAAGCGGATCACGTCGGGGTCTTAAGGAGGGAAAATAATTGGTTTCTCCTTCATCTAGTCACTGCTAGTCACAGCCCAACCCAACCATTGTCTTTCCATAATGAAAAATGCAAGCGTTTGAGTTTAATCAAAAGACCCCCGAAGCAAAATACAGCAAATTGTTTATTTGGCTTGAACGAGGCAGTGAGAGCTTTGACACCCGCACGCAGGCCACATCGGGACGGCGCATTATTCACCTGCCTCATGCAAATAAAACCATTCGCATTCAAATTTATGCGCAGCCTTGCATGCAGACTTTCAGTGAATTCTGGGCGACTGAAACAAACGAGTGATTTCAGCAAGTTTATTTACAGTGTCCCTCTAATCTCTCTCTCTCTCTCTCTCGTACTTCTTTTTCTCTCTCGTTTTTCTTTCTCTCTCTTTATCTTTATTCTTTCTCTCTTGCCTTTATCGCTTTTTACTCTTTCATTTTTTCTTTCTCTCTGATTTTTCTCTTTTTTTTTTTGTCTTTATCCCTGACCTCACTCTTTTCCTCTCTTTCTGTTATTTTTTGTTCTCTTCTCTCTCTATTTCTTGTCTTTTCTTTCTTTCTTTCTTCCTCTTCTCCTCCCTTTTTGTTCTGTTTATTCCTTTTCTTTAATTTTATTTCTCAATTTCTTAATTTCTTTCCATTTCTCTTTCCCCCTTTTTTTTTGTTTTTTTCATTTTCATTTCTCCCTCTGGCTTTCTGGCTTTCTTTTCTTTCTTTCTTTCTTTTTCGTTTTTTCTTTCCTTCTTTCTTTCTTTCTCTTCCCCTCACTTTTGTTCTGTTTACTCCTTTTTTCATTCCATCTCTTTCTGTGTTTCTTTCTTTCTTTTTTTCCTTCTTTCTTTCTTTTCTCTTCCCCTCTGTTTTTATTCTCTGTTTCTTTTTCTTTAATTTCATTTCTCTATTTCTCACTCTCTCCCTCTTAGAGGGTCAGTTGAGAGTGGATGCTAATGTCTCGGTCCACCGTCCCGGAGAGCCGCTGGGCGTCAGGACTGAGGTGAAGAACATTAACAGCGCTCGATTTGTAGCTAAAGCCATAGGTGAGACACATTCCTGCTTTATACTTCATGTATAACACTTTTAATTCTGAGCAGTCCTGGTATTCTGAGAGATTTCCTAGATGCTCGCATTGTACTTAAAAGGGACATATTACAAGTTAAAATAGGTCTGAAACATGTTCTTTGCACAAAACCACTCTCACATGAAGAGATCTCACCAGCTCACCAGTTTCAGTCCCTTTCTGTATGATGTCAGAATAAAGAAATTTGCATAGAACCACCCCTCATCTGTCGAGACCCACCCACAAGATCCGCCATTTTTGTCTGCTGGTTATGAGCACGCATAAGACGCCGTGCCCTATGACAACAGGCAAAGGCAAGTCACACATGAAGTGTTGGGTTGTTGCTGCAAAGAACAACACAAATCCCTCCACTTTCTCCCAGACAAAGAAGACAAAAGGACTGCGTGGCTCTATTTCATTTTCGATGGCCGTGTCCCAGCAACAATCTGTTTCGTTCCACCTTAAATCCTGCTGCAATATCGCTATTTTGCCTGTAGAGGCAACATAATTCTGAATGTAAACCTCAGTTAATTTTCCCTCTGAATAAGGAGCTAACTTCAAGAATAGGTTTATTCTTGTCAAGAATAAACCTGGTGAAATCTCTTTATGTGAGAGTGATTTTGTTTTAAAGAACTTCATGAACATGTTTTGTATAGCGCATAGACCTATTATAGCTAAAGTGAGTTTTGCATAACATGTCCCCTTTAACTAACATTCAACTAAATATTCAACTAAGTATATACTAAACCCACCTGAATATGAAGTTGTATGTAATAGATTCTATTAAACCTGAACCTAAACCTAATGCTCTGAGATCTTCTCCTGCTGATGTTCCACAGATTATGAGATCCAGAGGCAGAAGGAGGTTCTAGAAAGTGGTGGAACCGTCGTAAATGAGACGAGAGCTTTTGATAGCAAATCTGGGTAAGGAATCCCGACAATAAAAAATTCAACACCACATGCAGATTTCACTCCCAGGTGGAAGAATCGCTGGAATGGTCAGATTAATTGATCTACATTTTAAAATAAACACATACACTGCCAGTCAAAGGTTTGGACACACCCTCTCATTCAGTGATTTCATTTGTTTTTATTATTGTCTACATTGTAGATTGATATTGAAAACATCACCTTTTGCTCTGATGACAGCTTTGCACACTCTTGGCATTTCATTAGTGGAGTAGTAGAGTTCATTAGTCAAATTTCTTGCCTTCTTAATGTGTTTGGGATCATCAGTTGTGATGGTCGGGTTGGTACACAGTTAGTGATCCTATTCCACTACGGTTCTACTCCATATTATGGCAAGAACCACTTAACTAAGTAAAAGAAACAACAGTCCATCATTACCTTATTACAAAACATATTCTGGTTTGTTTAACTTGTGTGCAAGTTCATCATTTTGTTTGTCTACAATGTAGAAAATAATAAAAACAAAGAAAAAACATTGAATGAGGAGGTGTGTCCAAACGTTTGACTCTAATATTTAATTGGACCACCTTTGGCTTTGATTATGGTGCACATTCACTGCGGCATTGTGTTGATAATCTTATGCCACATCACACTTATTTCCATCCACAGTTACATATGAATACAACACACCTTTTCCTTACCCATCATCTAGATTTTACAGAATAAATAACTGTCAAATAATTTCTAATCTTTTCAGTCTTAGTTAAGAACCCTAGAAATGTAATATTTTCTATAATATCATCTGCATTGTGTGTGTGTTATATATACAGACCCTTTCCCAAAAATGAGAATATCATGGAAAAGTTTATTTATTTCCATAATTCCATTCAAAACATTACACTTTCATAGATGATAGATTCAGGGCCCACAACTTAAATGATTTCAAGTACTTAGTTGTTATTTGTACATAATTTGGGATTCCAGCTCATAAAATCCACGAAAACAGGAATTCAAAACATTAGAATACTGTGAAGACATCAGCTCAAATTTTACAGGGCAGGATTGTCACACGCAACTCATCCACTAAACTCAAAGCACCTGCACAGGTTTGGGGTTTTATCAAGAAGAAAATGAGGTTCAGACCCAAAAACAAAGAAGAGCTGACAGCAAGCATCAAGGAAATCTGGGCTTCCAGAACTCCCA
>JBBPCY010072553.1:0-10945 GCA_037974405.1 Brachyalestes nurse
TACCATCACAGTACAGTTTAGAACCTGATACAGCTTCAGTACCATCACAGTACAGTTTAGAACCTGATACAACTTTACCTGTATGGTGTAGCTGTCTCTTGTCTCTCTATCAAGGCTGGCATTACTCTGCAGGTGGACGACCCCTTGGCTGTTAATACTGAAGGTGTCGCTTGTCAGTAGAAAGTGGCCATTGGAGAACCCATCCTGAGGAAAGAAAGATCAGAAGTGCTTATCAAAGAGACCAAAACTAATTTTAAAACTGCTAAAATGGCTGACAGTCAGGGTGCACTCATCCAAGATTACATTCAGAACACTTACGACCTACAAACAAGCCAATTTATTGTTTTTATTTTGTTTTGGCCAATCTGTCTTGCAATTCCATGACATAAGCCAGGTAAGCTTTTTTTATGCAGCATCTATAGTGTGGTCAATTTGTGCTAAACAATCAGATATCTCTCACTTTCACTGCATTATTTGACCCCATTTCATGTAAAGAGTCAGCAAATTTTTCATTTGGCCATTTAAAAAACAAATAATGGTCTTCATGTTGAAACTTTGCGCCTGTGATGATATCCAGTATTCATTCACGTACGTGGAAATGCTCAGTCAATGCAATCAACAGTTGGAGACATAAACACTGGACAAACATTTTCCCCAAAAATGAATGATTGGTCCACCCTACAGTGAAGGAAAGCTGGTGATGATGAACTTTAAGAAGAATGAGATTCTGCCTGATATAATAATAATGATGATAAAAAAAAATAATCTTGCTTTCATCAGCCGTCTCCAGCTTTGATTAATCCTAAGCCTTATTAGCATTGCTGGATCACACATTTGAACGGAAATGGAGATGTAATCTTAATCACCATGGGCTAGCCATTTCTCACCTCGTCCTCGTCTGTGACTTCCAGTGACACCAGTGCAGATCCGGGTGCTATGTTCTCATAGACAGCCACATCGTACTGATCCTGGCTGAACTTTGGAGGTTTATCGTTCACGTCCTCCACCCAAACGGTCACCACGGCGCTGCCTGTAAGAGACGGAGACCCTCCATCCCTTCCTTCCACCTCCAGTGTGTATCTCTTTACCTTGCTGTAGTCCAGCTTCTCAGCCAGGCTTATAGTCCCAGATGTGGCGTCTACGGTAAAGGCAGTGGGTGGAGAAGGAGGTTCCTGCTTGGAGATGTGATATGTCACAATGCTATTGGGACCTTCGTCTTTGTCAGTTGCGTTGACGGGGATCAGCTCTGTTCCTATGGTGGCGTTCTCGGAGATAACGGCCTCGTATTGTTGTTTGTTGAAGATGGGGGCGTTATCGTTGACGTCGGTTATCGTAATGACCATGGAAGCCTCTGCGGAGAGAGTTGGGCGACCTTGGTCTTGGGCGACCACTCTGAAGTTATACTGGTTCTGGATCTCTCTGTCGAGCCCAGCTGCAACCTTAATCAAGCCGGTTTCTGGGTTGATGCTGAACATCCCAGCAGAACCCTCCAGACTGTAGCGCACCTCAGCGTTTAGCCCTGCATCTGCATCCGTCGCCAATACTGACGTTACATTGTCTCCAACTGCTGCATCCTCTGGTATTTCAATAGAGCCTGGGATTGGGGCGAACTCAGGACTGTTGTCATTGATGTCCAGAACTTCCACATGGACCGTAGCTACATCCCGGTTGGTTCCATCTGAAATGGACAGCTGGACGGTGTAGTTCCTCTGGGTCTCATAGTCCAGTCTGACTTTTGTCATGAGGATTCCTGTCCGCTGGTCGATGGAGAACTTGTCTTCCTCCGTCTCAACGGTTAACGTGATCGTGGGATCCACGGACAGAAATGTCACCTGGAGATCGAAATATGAATGTCATTAATATTCTAGAACTGTGTGAATGGGGGCAGAACATTGAAGAAATATGGGAAATGGAGGAGAACCATTTACAACCATGGGAGAACATTCTAGAACTGAGTAAATAGAGAAGACAACCAAGAACTGTATTAATGGGGGGGGGGGGACTTTCCAAAACTGTGTGAAGGTGGAGAAAACTCTAAAACTATGAGAACGGTGAAGAACATTCTTTAAATATGGAAACGAGGACAACAATCTAGCACTGTGAATGGAGGAAACGTTCTAAAAATGTGTGAGTGAGGAGAACATTCTAGAACTGCGTGAATGGAGGAAACATTCTAAAAATGTGCGAATGGGGAGAACATTCTGGAGCTGCGTGAATGGAGGAAACTTTCTAGAAGTGTACGAATGGGGAGAACATTCTAGAACTGTGTAACTGGTGGAAACATCCCAGAGATGTGTGAATAGGAAGAACATTCTAAAACCGTATGAAAAAGGTTGTGAACGGGGAGAACATTCTAGGACCTGTAAACTGGGCAGAAAATTCTAGAACTATGTGAATGGAGGAAATCATTCTGGGAACGTTTGAATAGGGAGAACAGTCTAGAACTGTGTGAATTGGGGAGAACATTCTAGAACTGGGGTTGATAAATGTTTAGTACTGTGGGAAAACATTCCAGAACTATGTAACCGGTGAGGACATTCTAAATGTAAGGGGTTTAAAGGCTTGTCACAACCATCACCACTCATTACTAGAACTGTATGAATGGGGGAGAACATTCTGGAACTGTGTACATTTGGTAATACATTGTAGAACTGTATGAATCGGCGACAACATACTAGAACTGTATGACTGTTTGGAATATTGTAAAAATGTACGAATGGGAAGAAGAACATTCTAGAGCCATGGAAATGGGGAAGAATATTTCAGAATCATGTTAATGGAGGAGAATTTAATAAACCATGTGAATTTTGGGTGGGGGGGGTTCAAAAGAAACATCAGCTCAATACTGGGGTTGATGTTTTTTGAAGAGCAGACCAGTAGGCTTTATACTATTTACTGACAAGCTTTCACTGTCCCAGCTTTTACAGTCCTGTGCAAAAGTATTGACACCTCTGTAAATAATTTGAACCCATTTATTTCAGCGGTGGGTTTCTTTCTGCGCACGAAACCACAAGAACATTCGAATACATGCAAACAAACAAGAAATCAGTAAAAACTATCAAGATTTCTTTTGTTCTAGTGAAGTAGTTGATATTTTGTGAGCTAGTTAGAGGAACAAAGGTTTGGTTCCAGATTTCTGCTCTAATCAAACAGTCACTGTGTGGATTTATAAAATTCCATTAGAAACACACCTAATTTAATCTGATGAAGTAAAAAGAACCAAACCAGGAATTTGATACAAATAAAACTGGGCTTCCATGAGGAAAAAGGTCTTGAAATGGTGAAGAGAACAAGTTACTGTTCATAAAAACATTATTTAATGTATTAATGTCATTTGTATTTATTGCAACATTCGTTTTTAACCCGAACGTAACTTTAATGTCCAGCAGTAAACAGATTTTAAATATAATTTTCTCAGGTGCCTAAAACTTTTGCACAGTACTGGACATCTTAAAGGCAGTCTATGAATAACAACAATGCTGGAATGTCGCACCCTTTAAAGCGTCCCAAGGCCAGAGCCGCTTCACTGTAATATATTCACCAATAAAAAGTGATCTCTGACCTCACAGAGGCTAACAATAGCACAAAACAACTTCAGGAATTTACCTTCACAATTTCTGCTCCTGCCTCTTGCTCCTCCTCTACTTTACCCTCATAATCTTTCTGAAAGAACTGGGGACGGGAGTCTCCTGGTGCTTGAATCTCCACGAGTGCAGAGGAAGATCTGCTCACAGTACCACCTAGAGGAGAAGGTGCAAATAATAATGAACAAAATCCTCAGCTTCTTTCTTTAATGGTGAAAACTTAAATTATAATAACACTTTTGGTGATTCTCCACTGGAACAAGGAGCTGTGCTGTATCGCAAACAAATGTTATTCCATTATAAACAAGGTGAGACGAATCCAGGCTGCTCGACGGCAGCGCTAAAGCCGGGCCGCAGCTGAGCTGACTGCATCACTGCTTTCTGATTGATCAAAATGTCATCATGAAAAGAGGCCACTGTTTATTTACTGCGCAAAAAAACAAAAATGGGGCCACAAACTAACAACTGGGAAGTCGATGAAGTTCAAGCTCTACTGTCTGTTTGGGCTGAAGATAAATTTCAGTGGGAGTTTTCTACAACTCTAACAAATTTATCTTTAATTCTGTGAGAAACGTGAAGGTGATCCAGGACATCACTAACAAGTTCTCTGGGTTCGGTTATCTGGGTTGTTTACCATTAAAAATGCTTTACTTTCTATATATTAATGTAGGTTTCTTCTTCCTTTATGGATGGATGGATGGGTGGATTGACTAATGAATTGATTAACTGATATCTGGATAGATGGATGGATGGATGGATGGATGGATGGGTGGATTCATGAACTAAATGATGGATTGAATGGTGGATTGATGGATGGATGGATGGATCCATTGATTGATTAATTGATTGACGGATTGCTTGATGGATGGATGGATTGATAAACTGATGGATTCATGGATTGATTGATGGATTTCCAAATGTTTCTTCTTCCTTTACAGATAGATGGATGGATTGCTAGATGGATGAAAGTACAGATGGTTTGATGCATGGACTGATGAATTGATGGATGGATGGATGGCTGGACTGATGGATGGACTGATGGATGGATGGATGGATAGATTGATTGATTGATTGATTGATTTATGGGTGGACTGATGGATGGATGTTTGGATAGATGGATAGACTGATTGATTGATTGATTGGTTGGTTGGTTGGTTGGATGGTTGGTTGGTCGGTTAATTGATTGGTTGATGGATAGATGGATGGATTGATTGATGGATTGATGGATTGATGGATGATGGATGGATGGGTGGATAGATGGATGGATGGGTGGATTTATGTATTGACTGATAGTTAGTTAGGGACCCCGTTAAACCTGCCAGATCCCAGAACATTTTTGGTAATTTTCCAGAGAACTTTTAGGCTGTGAAAGCTCACCAACTCACCGTCCTTTGCCGTCACATAGAGGGGGAAGTAGAGAATCTTGTTTTCTTGAAGCGTGATGGTCTGGTTTAATGTTATCTGGCCTGTGTTTTCATCAATGCCAAAATGGCCCTCTTCGTTGCCAAAGTCGATGGAGTAACTGACTTGGCCATTTGGTCCTTCATCTGAGTCTGTAGCTTCTACCTGCACATCAGTGAGAGATAACCTTAATATACACACAACAATATGGTGCTCAATTTGCTCTGTTCATGGGAAATCATTTTTATGGCTCATGGTGTTGTAATTATATAGCTAAATACGGTTTATGTACACACCCACGTTGTATAATGATATTACGACTCTGCAGTGATTATCGTAACAAAGCTCATAAATGAGTCTGAGATAAGCTGATGGGCGCTCTGCTGGGAAACAATCAGATAACAAGGAGAACGTCACCTTGACGACCAGCATTCCAATGGTCTGATCGGTGGAAACTTTGCCCTCGTACTTGGAGCTTCCGAACACTGGGGTGTTGTCGTTCTCGTCAGAGAGGGTGACGTTCACAGTGGCCAGCGCACTGAAGTTGGAAGGAGGGATGTCTTTGGCCTCAATCTTTGTGTTAATAGAAAGAAACGACAGAAGTTTTAGTTGATGAACACATGCTGTGGTCGAAGTGTTTATTACGTTAACATTAATAATACAACTATAATAATAATAATGTAATAATAATAACGATGTATATAATAATAATAATGTATAAATAAACAATATTAATTGTTTACATATGAATATAATGATATTGTTATTACATTGGTAATTACAACATATAAATTAGATATATCAATCAATATATAAAGCAATTATAAGTTATAAAAAAAATATATATATAAAGAACATACATATAAAATACACAAATTAGCATAAATATTTAGATTTAATACAAATATTTTCATTTATAATGAGCATTTAGCATGCACATATAATAAAGAAATATATAAATAAACATTAAGCATGTCTTACATATTGTATGATTGCAATATATCTACATAAAATGATGTGTGTGGGGAACCTTTTAAAGGTTCTTCATAGAACCTTAACATTATGGGAATGTCCTTTAAACTCTTTATAACTATTTGGAATGAACCATTTATTGAAAGCTGCCTTAGGGAACCAACATTTTCTCGCACTGTTTTGTTCGAAGTTTTGAAGTGGAACAGTTTTTGAATGTGTGTGTTTATAGAAGGAACTAGTTTTTAAATATGATAGATCTGTGGTTGTACCTGAAAGGCGAAGCTGCTGGTGGTCTCTCTGTCCAGGTCAGCAGATGTTTTTACCCTGATAGATCCGTCTGCGCTGATGGAGAATGGAATTGTATCTGGAATAATCTGCAGGGTTCCCACGAAACCTCCCTATAGGTGAGATAAATGGGTTTTTCTTAGTATAATCTTAGTCAAGTCAAGTTTGTTTCTGTAGCCCATTATCATGCACAAAGGGTCTTTCAATGTGCTTTACAGAAATAGAGTAAAAAATATTAAGCATAAAAATTGTAGAAAGTAAAAATAAAACGAATACATAGAAAATCAATAAAAAGTAGATTAAAAGTGCAGATATTTAAAATGTTTGAAAACTCTCCGTAGAAGGTACCTGATCCAGGTCTGTGACTTTGGTTTGAAGCACGAATGTATCTGCTGGGGAATTTTCCGGAATAACTGCTGTGTACTCGCTCGGGGCAAACTCTGGTGGGTTGTCGTTCTCATCCTCAACGGTGAGAAACACAACAGCATGGGCTGTCTTTGTACTGTCGTCCTGCTGAGCTGCCTACAACACACACAAACAAACACTAGAGTTTCAGAATTTACATTTTTATAAAATTAGATTTTCTTAAAGGAGTTGATCAATCTAAAAAATATATAATTTTCCATCTATACCAAACGTAACTGATCAGTGTAGTTTAGCCTATGTTTATAGATAACAGTGTCATACAGTGTCTGAAAGATCAAGCAAAACATTTGAAATGGCTTAACAGCTTGGCCAGACAATGTCCTGGATTACGTGGTTATAATTCAGTGTCCTGGATTATGTGGTTATAATTCAGTGTTCTGTATTATGTGGTTATGTTACAGTGTCCTGGATTATGTGGTTATGTTACAGTGTCCTGGATTATGTGGTTATGTTACAGTGTCCTGGATTATGTGGTTATGTTAGTGTTCTGGATTATGTGGTTATGTTACAGTGTCCTGTATTATGTGGTTATGTTACAATGTCCTGGATTATGTGGTTATAATACAGTGTCCTGTATTATGTGGTTATGTTACAGTGTCCTGGATTATGTGGTTATAATACAGTGTCCTGGATTATGCGGTTATGTTACAGTGTCCTGGATTATGTGGTTATAATACAGTGTCCTGGATTATGCGGTTATGTTACAGTATCCTGGATTATGCAGTTATGTTACAGTGTCCTGGATTATGTGGTTATAATACAGTGCCCTGGATTTATGTGGTTATGTTACAGTGTCCTGGATTATGTGGTTATAATACAGTGTCCTGGATTATGTGGTTATAATACAGTGCCCTGGATTATGTGGTTATAATACAGTGTCCTGGATTGGGGGGTTGTGATTCAGTGTTCCAGTTTGTGTGGTTATGATTCAGTGTCCAGGGTTACATATATAATCCAGTATTCTGGATTACATGGTTATAATTCTGTGTCCTGGATTATGTGGCTACAATTCAGTGTCCTGGACTAAATTGTTATAATCCAGTTTCCTGGATGACAAACGTTATTGTTGTGACTGTAGTAAAATCTTACCTGTATGTGAATGGTGATGGTTTCTATTTCCTCTCTGTCCAGCGCCACTGTCACTGAAATAACGCCACTGTTTGGGTCGATGTTGAAGTTGTCCAGGAACTCCTTTGGGCTGACTTGAAAAGGCACATGAAAAGAACAACCAAGTAAGAACAAAGAACAAATAATTCAACCACAGAATTAGAATGAAGCTGGTGGGTAGATTGTGAATCAAGGTTTGCCGCTAATGGATGTGAATCTGAGTCCTGTGAATGTCTTCTAAATCAGAAGGTGGAACACACTGGATAAAATAACGTACCTGCAGTTATGCTGTAAACAACAGGCTCATTGATTCCCGTGTCTCCATCTTGGGCTTTTACAGCATCTGGAAGGACTTCTGAGAAGCGTCCCACCTGAGAGGGTAGTTATATACTTAGATTTTTTTTCAACAGTGGTTTCCTTTTGGAAATGACAGAGTTTGATGTAGGTTGCTATTCATTCTCTAGTCCAGGGGTATTCAACTAAAAGAGGTCCGGTCAAAGCTTGAATTTCCAATTTTCTGTGTCATATTTTCAACCAATTTTACAGAAAATAAACCTCAACACATCTTAACAGCTGAACACTTTTAGAGGCTCATTTTCTTCCCCTCTTATATTCAACTCCCCCACAACTCAGTCTGTGTCTCTCCCTTTCTCTCACTCAGTCGTTCCGCTCTCTCCCTTTGTTCATGTTTCGCTATCGTTCTGTTTCTTGGTCTGTTTTGGCTATAGCTCCGGGTCCGTATGGGACAGTTTCTGGATCCGGACCTGGACCGCGGTCCGCCTGTTAGTGACCGCTGCTCTAGTCCATATATTAGATGTAAGGAAATTAGGCTACAGCAGCCTGCTGTGAGTGTTGTTTTTGTGATGTCACAAAAAAACGATCATATTTTGCATATATCCACCCATTCTATCAACAGCAATCTAGCCCGCCTATTCAGCCTATGGCTGTTTAGTTGAAATCCATTATAGCATTCACTGAAAATGGACTTCAGGGGGAGAATAAAATACAATAAAAATGTAGACTTGTTTTCTAGCACTACCACCGCCACAGTCAAACGCATCTGAACACATAAACCAAAGATGTGGAATCCCAGGGTTCTCAATGGTGGGGTACCTGGTTCTCTGGAATGGATGCCTGGTACAGACCATGATCAAAGAAAGGGTTCATGTTGTCAAAGTCCTCCACGTTAATGGTGACAGTCGTAGTGTCCTTCTGATCACCAACATCCTGCAGATAACAAAGAAGTCTAAGTAAATGTTTTCTGTGAATAATATCAGCCAACAGACAGGTGTGTTTATAAAATTCTGGCCTGTTAACAATGACTCAAAAGCAAATATAATCATGGACAAATGAGCAATTGTTGGAAAAGGTTGGATAGCCTTAGATTTTACACAGCTCGACTCACTTAAGGATTCTTTTGCGGTAGCGAAGCTCACAATAGGTGTTTTATATTTAGTGGGTTAATATTTACCTTCGCTTCCACAATGAAAGTGTAGAGGTTGGCAATGTTGTAGTTGAGGCGGCTCTTCAGTCTGATGGTCCCATCACTTCTCAGCTCAAACTCATCCGGAGCTGGAGGCTGAACATTGATAGCCAGAGTTAAAGTAGGTTTTTCAAAGTCATTCAGAGTGTCTGGTGATGAATGGAGCCAGACATCTGATGAGTTAAATGCCTCTAAAAGTTCTCTCACAGCCAGGTCCCCTCCTTTATTTCCCCAACAGGGGAAACAAAACCAAATCATCCAATCACATCCAATCACATGCTGAAAACAAGTAAGACACTGAAGAGCCAAACACAAAGAGCCTGTGCAGAGACCTTTAGACGGGCAGGTGTGGGTCCACAAGAGGTGAGAGTTTTGTAGGAGTTGGCTGCATTGAAAACTTTTGTCAACGGGGGTGGAGTTGTGTGATCAAACCTAACCCAAACCCAAACAAATGGGGCACTATGACCAAAGGAGCAGATGATTGAGCAGCTAAATCCCCCTCTAAACCCTCCCAAACCTGCCCCCTACCACCACCACCCCACCTCCAAAGTTCCTGCAAAGCACACACCATGTCAGAATAAAAACAACACACACAGCCAGCACTTCACTTTTTCACATCACAGTCTGACCACCTATACATTCTGATTCCAACAGAAAACACTTAAATGACTCATCTTCTCAGTGTTTACCGTAAATGAAGTATAGAGCTGTGAAAAAAGAAGGGAAAAAAATGCAGGGTTACAGTAGCCACTCATCCCTGTCATGACCCCCAAATGAGATCTTCACACACTATCACACAGTGCTGGATTGAGACTGATTTGTTCAAGCAGGTTCTGACTGTATACATATCTACTACTGATGGACCGAAGAAGAAGAAGGAAAATGGTAGAAGGAACAAAACAGTGTATGTGCGCTGAAAAAAAGAGAAGGCTTTACTCAACATATTCAGACGGTCCCAGTGTGTAATTAAACTTCAACAACTGCAGAACATGGCCAAAAGCTCAAAACTAAAGTATCACTTCAGGCTGAAGAATTACAGAGCCTTAGAGAAAGTTATTTCTTGTAGTACGTTACCTCTGAGTTACTTCTTCTAGTAAGTTATTTCTTATGTACTTATACTACTACGTTAATTATTAATGACTTCTTCTAGTAAGTAACCTCTAAGTTACATACTCTAGTAAGTTACTTCTGAGTTACTTCTTTTATTAAGTTACTTTTGAGTTACTTCTTTTATTAAGTTACTTCTTAGTTACTTATTTTAGTAAGTTATTTCTTATGTACTTGTACTACTACGTTAATTATTATTATTATTATTTTTTTTCCCCCGGCCTGTCAGTAACACAGATAACACATAGTGTGTATGTGTAGCTGTGCTATCATCATTCACAGCCTTTTTTAAATTTTATTTATTTATTTATTTATTTTTTGCCACATTATGACAGACAAGACTGGGGGACAGAAAGAGAGAGAAGAAAGAGAATAGAGAAAAAAAAAAGAGAGAGGGGAAAAAAAAAAAACCCAGCCGAGCCAGGAGAGCCAGCTCCCGCCCAGCGACTGCCGCGAGTGAGCCAGCGCTCACCCGAGCGCCCAGCCCCCGGAGCGAGAAACCCCCAACCCACCAGCGGCCGGGGACACCCCTCAGCTGGGTGTGGTGGCAGGGCAGGGGGGGCCTGAAATGTTGAGTGAG
>JBBPCY010072554.1:0-10945 GCA_037974405.1 Brachyalestes nurse
CTGCAGCACTAATGTTACAGCCACATTCTAAGAGTAAAAAGCTTGGTAACCACATACAGCAAAGCAACAAAATTATATAGAGTTTAGTTCACTTACTTGTCCAGGGAGAGATGGTACTGATTCAGACTTTCAGCCGTTCAGCAAGACCAGCTCTGTATTTCCTCAAGTTGAGGGAACGGTAATCGGCTAAATGTTTGGCGCAGACATACACATTTTTTTGGAAGTCGTGTGTGTATTTCCAGAAAAAAACTAAATTAACCCACTGGTTCTTCAGAGGCTTGCGTGAAGGAACAAAAAATACATTTATGCTCATTTTTAAATCTAGGCAGGAGCAACTGCCATGTTTCCCTCATGTGCAAGCCATGACTGTAGGTGGAGCTAATTTGTTTAGAGGGGGGTCAAAATTCTCTGGGCGGGCAATGAACGAGAAAGGGGAGGGATAATTTCCCCTTATGTCCACATAAGGGGCTAAATTCCAGATTGGGCCATCCCTGCTGCCTCTCTCTGAAAGGCGGAGCAGGATGATCAAAGCTGGCTTTACACATATGGCCATTTCTAGCCACTGCAGGATCATAATCAGGCTAGGGGAACTCATATTAATGTTAAAAAATCTCACAAAGTGAAATTTTCATGTCATGGGCCCTTTAAGCAACCTGTACTATGGGATTGGTGCCCGTTCACCCTCACTTCTACCCTCAGTCTTACCCTTTCATCCACTCACCTTTATGTTGTGGTTGTGTTTGTCTGTGTTTTCTTTCTACTTCTGTTTCCACTCACATTATGCCTGGGTTGTGTGTCAAAATCCCCAATGCTGTTGAAGTCTGCTACTCTCTGGGGCCATGTCAGTTTGTTTCATGATGAGAGCAATTCCCTGCCAGCATTCTTGCTCCCCTGGTTTTTCCCTGTGACTGGGTCACCTAACTGTGTTTTCCCCTGTGGCCAGTCATTCTGTTTAATTTATCTGTGCTTAGGTACCCTGACTCTGGTTTTCTTCTTGCTGGCAGACTCTCTTTTCTGTTTGTGTTCAAGTTCTCCACCTGGGCAACGTATTAAATTCCTGGCATTCCCGCTAGTCATGTCTTTTATCCCAGGAGTTGTGCCTTTCGCAGGGGGTGGGGGAAATCCACGCTTTCTGAATCTCAAAATTTAGTTAAACCCAATATATTTGTCCCTCCTTATTTAAGCCAACTCTACTATGGCACTAATGACTACCCCCACCTCCACCCTCACTCCTACCTTCTCTATTACCGTCTCATCCCTTCCCCTTAGTGTTGTGATTGCATTTGACTGTTTATGTTTCCGTTCTAGTTCTGATGTCCATTCCTGTTGCACCTGGCTTGTACTTCCCCTGTGTGTCAAGGTCCCCAATGCTGTGGAAGTCTGCTACTCTCTTGAGTCTAGTCTGTTTGGTTCATCCTGGTCTCACTGTTCAGGACAATGCCTTCTGTCCCTACTGATTTTTCATAATTATTCAAACTCCTGCATATGCATCTCATCATGTGTCATGAGTGGCCAGTGTCTAGGTCGGCAAGGAGAGGCACAAACACACTTCCATGAGGGGATGATTTATTTACAACACAAAAACTCTATATACAAACCAATAATGGCACGAGGGCCAGACAAAACTAAATTAACAAAGACGAGAAGGGAAGACACAGGCCAAAGTAAGTGATGGTGAAATAATGCTCCACAAAACCCGAAACAGACAGAATCCCTTAAATATAGTGATAGACAGAACAAGGACCAATAGACAAACAGATCTACTTCAAAGACAGATCAGAGTCAGCTGTGAATGGGAGGAGTCCGGATTCCTAGACCTACAGCGACCCCCAGTGGTCCCAAACAGGAATTGTGACAATGTGACACCATGCCTCAACATGTTTTAATGGCACTAGGCAGGTGATTTTTATGTTACAACTGATCAGTGCATGTCTCTCACAAAAAAAACATTAGTATGATGCTAGGACGTTGTAGATGATTCCATAATGTGCTTAATATATTTATATCAATTTTTGATATCAGGAGGAATAAAGATAAGACATCCAAAAGGCCTCATATTTGTAGTAATGGTTATTAGGTAGAAAATGACACAAAAATTATACAAGGAGATAAATACAGTATAGAACTTACAATATAACTAAAACATTTAACAATACTTTTTGGTGTCTAGTTTGTAAGATTTATATTATCATTAAGCGGTTATTATATAGAAAATGACAAATTATTAAGTGATTGCAAACTACACACAAATTATGCATTATTATAGTTATGTAGAAAAGTTTCTGTTGGCTGGAACTCACCGTGGGCCAGCGTCTCAAACTTCCGTGCCAGCTCCTTCATGGACAGCTTCGTCTCTGATTCATTCACCAGCTTAGACAACTCTCTGAGGATTTTACAGGCACTTAGAGCACTCAGAACAGACTCTCCCGCCTAAACAGAGAGAAGGTAAGTGAGCAAGCTACTCAGTGTCTATGTCCAAGAACAAAAGTTAATTTAAATTCAGTACAAAAAGAATATGCTAAAGATCCCTCCAAACTGTACGCCGATGTGAGAAAGGGGGTGAAAATGAAGGATGATGAAGGGAACCTTACCATTTCCCAGAAGAAGATGGCCATTTCACTGCGGTTCTGCAGAACAGCCCATATAAAGAGTGAAGCCCAGGGGAAGGCACATGGCCGCTTACGGTATGTACAGTCACCTTGCAGTAGCTTATTGACATGCAGAGAGACACGGACATAGAGAGACAAAACATTGAAACATAATGTACATAATGTACGTTGAGGTACAAAGAGAAAAAAACCCTAAACGGTCATAATAGTACTACTACTACTACTACTAACTTCCAGAAATTCCAATTCAATTCAGTTTTATTAATAAGGTGCTTTTTACAACCAAGTTGTCACAAAGCAGCTTTACAGAGTTCAGGCAGCTTTGCCGAGCCTATTGTAAGCCAAAGGCAACAGAAGCGAGGAAAAAGTCCCTCATCTTGAGGAAGAAACCTTGGGAGAAAAACACGGCTCAAAAGGAGAACCTGTCCCCCTCAGGTCAACCCAGACAGTAAGGAACGAGACTCTTTACAGGGATGAATAAGGTGGTGGTGGTCTAGTGGGTAGGACCCTTAACCCCAAGTTGCTCCAGGGAGATTGTCCCCTGTAGTTAGGGAATGGAAGTCGCTTTGGATAAAAGCGTATGATAAATGCTGTAAATGTGAAGAGAAGGCCTTAATGAACAAAATTATAGACAGATAGGCCCTCTACGGCTAACAGAGTTGGTTTCACTAAGTGTCCAGAAAGGTAAAAATTGTTGGAAGAGGAGCTGAGAGTCTGTAGTCCATAAACATGATCAGTTCTTTTTTTGTTCTGTTTAAATTTGCAGATAATTATATCTGTTAGGAGTGCAAGTTAAGACTCAAGCATATCTAGCCAGTGCAGCCTAGCTAGAAAGGACAGAAAGAAGAAGTTTTGATGGACATGAGAGACCCCAGCGCACGTCCACTTCACCATCACAAACCTGAGTGAACGTGAGGAGTGGCTTGGCGACAAAACCAGTGTCCCAGTTTACTTGAATTCTCTGTGCTCACTGCCTCCCAGCTCTAACAGGACAAATTAATTACAAAAAACCTGACTAAACAAGTATGTTTTCAGCCTGGACTCAAAATCTGAGACTGTGTCTGAGTCCCGAATGTTGTTTGGTATAGCATTCCAGAGCTTGGGGGCTATATATGAGAACGCTCTTCCGCCTGCTAAAGCTTCTCATAATTCTGGGGTCCAGCAAGTAGTCAGCATCGTGAGATCTGAGTGACTGAAGTGGTTCATAGCAAGAGATAAGTTCACTGAGGTGATCAGGTTTGAGGCCATTTAAGGCTTTATATGTCATTCGTAGAATTTTGTAGTCGATACAAAATTTGATCGGAAGCCAATTAAGTCGTGATTATATTGGGCTGATGTGGTCTAATTTCCTTGTTCTAGTGAGGACTGTAGTGAGTTGAAGCTTGTTTAGGTTTTTGTTGGAGCAGACATAATGTACATCTTAACTTAGCAATGTTTCGTAGATGAAGGAAAGCTAATTTTGTTACAGTACTTATATGTGTGTCGAATGAAAGATTGGGATCCATAGTGACACCAAGATTCTTTACAGTTAATGATGGAGAGGCTGAGGAACCAGCAAGATCAACAATTAGACCTGACAGTTTGTTTCTAGCAGCTTTTGGACCTAGAAGAAGGAGCTCAGTTTTTTATTCAGGATCTCAGTCTTTTATATCTTTAATGCAATCCCCAATCTTATTTAATCTAAGTTTATACCTGTTGGTATTTCTTATAAAACTTAGGGTGAAACCTAGATGACAACTCAATGCAGCTAACAGACTATGGACTATGCTGCAGGAGGCGAGAGCAGCACCCTCCCGCGAGGGGTGGATGCTGTCCCGGGCTAAGAGACCAGGCTTGCCCTTGAACGTGGACCAATTGTCAATAAATCCCACATTGTTTTCTGAGCACCACTTGGACATCCAGCAATTCAGCGCCAAAGCCTGCTGTAAGCCTCTGGGCCACGCCGTATTGGGACGGGGCCAGAGCATACTACTGTGACGGACATAGTCTGGGCTTATTTGCACACCTTATCAACACTAGCCTTGGTGACCTCTGACTGCCACAGACGAATATCTTTAAGCCCTATATGAAACACTGTCCTCTCATACCTATTACTAGCTAGCAGCTTCAAGTTCCCTGCAATGTCTGGTGCAATGGCACCCAGTATACACCTAACAGTAGCTGGTGCTGGAGTCCCTAATGGAGTAGCTAATTTCACATGTCAAAGAACTGAATCACCTGTAACCAGAGCACTTTGAACAGGCTTCTCTGCTTCACTAAGGAGGGCAAACCTGTTTGACAAATGAATGGGAGGAGGAGAGTGGTGCTCACGAGGGGAAGCTCTCTTATAGTTAAAAGTCCATCAGATATGTAACTAATTTACTGTTCACACAAGTAAATTTTGCGCTAGTCCTAGTGATGGAGAGAGGGGCTAAACTAAACATGCCACACTCCGTGCGGAGAAGGTGCTCACCAAACTCCATACTAAAACTTTCTGTTTATCAGACCAGTCGTCTCTCTTCTGTGGGCTGATGACGTTGTAGACCAATGGAAATCGTTTAATAATCATCCAAAACGTTAAGTTAACTCCAATGTCCAGCCTGGCAGCCAGGCTCGACATCTTCCAGCTGTATGAGGTAAACAGTTTCTCCTAGAGCTGCCTATGATTTAGCCACCATAATGCACCACTAGACTGGCAAAAGAGGGACTAGTGAGGAGGTAGGCTAACCGGACTAACCTGACCACTACAATAACAGAAGAATCTACCAAGACACCAGTGCAAACGCAACATACCTCAGACCCCACAATAGTACAAACAATAATATAGAACTTTGATCAAACACTCAGGCACTGACCCTACACAGAGACCACTAATACCCAAACCATCTACATCTAAAAAACTATGACAGTACAACTCATTCATGACCACATCATACCAAAATACAAAAAAACATTCACTACAAACACTAAATGATATACACACACTATTCTATACAGCAGCAGTCACCACCATCTCTTACTGTGGACTCAGACTAGACTAGCACAGACTAGAATCACAAATCACAGACAACACAAACTGGGCAGACTAACACAGTATAAACAGAACAAAATTCTACAAACACACACTAAACAAAACACCAACAGAAAACAATGGCAGAATGGTCACTTTCACTTTTCACTTTCACACAGGACAGCATGACACAATACTGGGCCAAAGAAGTAGTGCCTAACAACAATGCCTCATGGGTTAAAGAGGAAGAGGCACAAACAATTAACATCACACCAATGCTGTTTGAACAAATAACAACTACAGATTTCACACACGTAATAAACAAAACACACAACTGAAAAAGCCTAACACAGTACTGGAGGACAGAACACACAACTGTACTACGATAGAACCATCCTGACAGATAAAACCATCCACCACAACAGACCTGACATCACACTGACTGACAAACAGAACAAAACCACATACATTATAGACATCGCCATACCAGACACACACAACCTACAAAAGACACATGCAGACAAAACACGCAAACACACAGACTTGGCACATTAAATAAAATGTCTCTGGAGAATGGAGAAGGTGCTCATTGTCTCCATTGTTTTATCTTGCACTGGTGTCATCCCACATGCACTACACAAGATCTAAAGAAATTAGATTTGCAACCAAACACATACATGACATTGCAAAAAGCTACAATGATAAACACATGCCACATAGTCCAAAACTTTTGAACACACTTATAAATACGTCCTGATGTCTTGGCCTTCGCCAGACATTTGAATACAGCTATGGGAATATCTCAGAATTAAAACATACAAATAATGATAATCATATATAGCAAACAATGTTTTTAATAACAGAAAGGACCAGAAATACTTGTGTATATCATTGAGTTAATGAACATAAACCACCAGGCAATCTGGCTGTAAACGAATGGCAATATCTACACTCTCAAAGCCTCTAAATAGTAATACATTATAATACATTAGTCTGAATATTTACATACAGCGAGTGACTCTGATAAAATGCGGATGGGATGATAAAATGGCCAATAAGGTACAAGGGCCTAATGTAAGTAGAAGAGATGAGGAAGCAGAAGATACTCATGTGGTAAAGATGACTGATAAATCATCAGTGCTTTAAAAAATAGGAGCAAGAGGTATTCAGCTATGGTACCTTCGCAGCTTTCTTGGCACTGACTCCCAGCTCTAAATTGAGTGGACTGTAATAAAAAGGTTGGCACACTTCTCCAAAAACCTCCGATAACAACCGCGAAACCTGTAACACAATACATTTGTCAACAGTCTCTTTTCACCTGTAGGTCACAAGCAGCTGACACTTTACTTAATTTACTTAATTTGATTCTTTGACCTTGATGTGTAAAGAATCAAATTGTTGTGACATGGTAGATTTAGGCCCCTCTTCTCACCTCATACAGGCTGAGCTTCTGGGTATTGCAGGGCCCTGCAGGTAATTTTATGCGGTTTCCATCGGGGGAGGTCGGGGAGGCAGGGGCAAGACTCTGGCGTTCCCTCAACCACTTGTGCAGTAGTGTGTAGGCCAGAGTGCTGTCTGACAGAGACTGGTACAGACTCTCCAAACGTTCATACGTCAGGTATTCCACGATGTTCAGACCATTCTCTGTGAACAGCCGCACAAACTGGGGCTTGTTGTTCACCAGAGCATCGGTCATGGATTCTACCAGGTCGTCATACTGAGAGAGAGATTAAAAGATTGTCAATGTTTAAAAAGTGTCCATAAAAGGAAACCTTCAGTTTTGAAAACAGCATGAACAACTTAATTGCCTAGTGTATTAAAATGTCCAACACAGATAAATGATCAGTGGGTACCGCTAACATATGCCCCTGTACAGTGTTCAATGAAATCTGCAGAAGGCAAAAATGGGAATGTACTCCCAACTGCTCTAACCTTCCACTGGATGTCGCCATTGAACAGCTCACTTTTGGCAATGTCAACTCTGTTCCAGGCCACAGCCAACCTCAGCTCGTCTGTGTACTCACTGGCATTACTGCTTACCTGCTTACAGGCTAGACACACATACATGTAAACACACACACGCGCACAGACACACACACAGACACACACACACACACACACACACACACACACACACACACACACACACACACAAACACACACACACACAGGCACACTGTTCCAACACACTCAACTTCCATTCCCCTGCAGCTCCACGTGTGCAATGAGAACTGCCAGAGAACACACACCAGAAACAAACACACACTCACACACACTCTCTCTCTCTCTCTCTCTCTCTCACACACACACACACACAGTCACACACTACTACATACACATGCTCACACACACACACACACACACACACACACACACACACACTCCTACACACACTCTCACACACACACTCGTACACTGTTACACTCTCTCACACACTCCTACACACACTTCACACACTCATACACACTCTTACACTTAACACACTCATACACACACTTAACACTCTCCTGCACACACTCATACACACTTCACACACTCTCTCACACATTCTCTCATACACACTCACACTCACTCACACACTCTCATACACTTTCACACACTTTCATACACAGTTACACACTCATACACTGTTACACACTTTCATACACTCTTACACACTCTTACTCACTCATACACTGTTACACACTGTTACACACTTTCATACACAGTTACACACTCATACACTCTTACACACTTTCATACACTGTTACACACTTTCATACACTGTTACACACTCTTACACACTTATACACTGTTACACAATGTTACACAACCTCATACACTCTTACACACTCATACACTCTTACACACTGTTACACACTTTCAAACACTGTTACACACTGATACACACTCTCACACACTGTTGAGCTCGGGAAGAGCGTTCGAACAATCATCCATTCAGAAACAAAAACATAAACAACAGACACACTCACCACGCGCCAGCCAGACACTGCAGAACTGAGGAGCACAGAAGAATGAGCACACACAGTGTTTACACACACACACACACACACACACACACACACACAGACACACAGACTGCATGGTGGGAGTGAGTCTGGAACGGGAATGTGAACCAATCACAGAAAGGAAGGAGGACTAAAGGAGGCGGGGCTGCTGAAAAAAGAGGGAAACAGGAAAGGAGTAAAAGAGAGACAGAGAGAGAAAGAGAGAGAGAGAGAGAGAGAGAGAGAGAGAGAGAGAGACACATTCTGTACTCTATACACACATACTATATTCTCTACACAAACTCTATTCTCTACACACACTCTATTCTCTACACACACTATACTGTATACACACACACTCTACACACTCTATAATCTCTACACACACTATATGCTCTACACACACATACTATACTCTCTACACACTATACTCTCTACATACATGCTATACTCACTCTATACTCTCTACAAACACTCTAGACAAACTCTACACTCTACACACAATTTTCTCACACTCTATACTCTCTCTACACACACACTATAATATCTACACACAATCTACACACACTCTATACTCTCTACACACACTATAATTTCTACACACACTCTATACTCTCTACGCACAATCTACTCACATTCAATACTCTCTCCACACACACTCAATATCTACACACATGCTACACACTCTATACTCTCTATACACAATCTACACACACTCTTTAATCTCTACACACACACTAAATAATCTATACACACACACTCCACACATTCTATACTCTCTACACACACTCTAGATAAACTCTACACTCTCTAACACAATCTACACACACTCCATACTCTCTACACACACTCTACACACACTCTGTACTCTCTACACACACTCTGTACTCTCTGCACACATACTATACTTTCTACTCAAACTCTATATTCTCTACACACACTTTATACTGTATACACACACTCTTCACACACCCTATAATCTCTACACACACTTTACGCTCTACGCACACTATCATCTCTACACACACTATCATCTCTACACACACTCTGTACTCTTTACACACACTCTGTACTCTCTACACACATTCTACACTCTATACACACATACTATACTCTCTTCACACACTCCATAATCTCTACACAAACTATACGCTCTACACACACTATCATCTCTACACACACTCTATACTCTCAACACACATTCTATATTCTATACACACATACTATACTTTCTACACCAACTCTATATTCTCTAAACACACTATACTGTATACACACACTCTTCACACACTCTATACTCTACACACGCTGTACTCTCTACACACATTCTATACTCTATACACACATACTATACCCTCTTCACACACTATCATCTCTACACACACTCATACTGTACTCTCTACACACATTCTATACTCACTCTATACTCTATATACACATTCTGTACTCTCTACATGTACACTACACACACTCTATAGTCTTTACACACACACACTATACTCTCCACACACACTCTGCACAGACTCTGTACTCTCTACACACACTCTATACTCTTTACACTCACTCTATACTCTCTAATCTCACTCTACACACTCTGTACTCTACACACACTTTATACTCTCTCCACACACCCTACACACACTCTGTACTCTCTACACACACTATATACACGCACTGTATACTCTCTACACACTCTACATATATTCTACAGACAGTCTATACTCTACACACTCTCTCTACAAACTCTACTCTCACTCGCTAGTCTCTACACACTCTAAACACCCTCTATACTCTCTACACACTATCTACACAGGCGCTATATACTCTACACAGTGTCCCAGTTTACACCAGTGTCCCAGTTTACACCAGTGTCCCAGTTTACTTGAATTCTCTGTACCCACTGCCTCCCAGCTCTACACCTTCCATCTAACAAGAAAAATTAAATAGAAAAAGCCTGACTAAACAAATATGTTTTCAGCCTGGACTGAGACTGTGTCCCGAATGTTCAGTCCCGAATGTTGTTTGGCACAGCGTTCCAGAGCTTGGGGGCTATATATGAGAATGCTCTTCCCCTGATGAAGCTTTCATGATTCTGGGAACAAGTAAGTAGTCCGCACCTTGAGATCTGAGTGACCGCGGAGGTTCATAGTAAGAGATAAGTTCACTGAGGTAATCGGGTGTGAGGCCATTTAAGGCTTTATATGTCATTAATAGAATTTTGTAGTCAATATTAAATTTGATCGGGAGATAATGTAGTCTAGATAATACTGGGCTAATGTGGTCGAATTTCCCGGTTCTAGTGAGGACTCTAGCTGCCGCATTCTGGACGAGTTGAAGCTTGTTTAGGTTTTTGTTGGAGC
>JBBPCY010072555.1:0-10944 GCA_037974405.1 Brachyalestes nurse
TAGACGTCCAGGGGCGTTGAGAAAAGACGTGCAGTTCACGTCCAGGTAACGTCAAAGACGTCGGCTCAACTTTCATTGTGGAACTATTTTTCAACCATGACTGGACGTGTCGGAGGGAGCCTTTTCAACGTCCTTTACACGTCCAAATGTTTGCTGTGTATGTAGTGAACGAATGAACAAGTGAAAAGTGCACTTTTCGGACACAGCTTAAGTGTGTAGTTTTGCCCCCAACACACACACACACACACACACACACACACACACTCTCACACACACACACACTCTCACACACACACACACACACACAGCCAGCCCAACGCAACACCAACACAAGCAACCGAACACACACTTTACTGAGAAAAGGATAGCAGTCTCCTCCAGTCCAGTAAAAGACAGTAAACACGGTGTAAAGACAGTAAAAGAGTTAAACAGCTCTTTACCTTCAGCTCCTGTTTCTCTAAACACCCCAAACCTCCTTCTTCTTCTTCCGTAGATTTTCTGGCAGCTTGCAAGCTTAGTGCATTACTGCCATCTACTGGACTGAGGTTTGATCACATTGGAACGTCAATAATACTAAATAAAATAAAAATAAATAAATAACAAATAACCAAAATTTATTATTGCTAGTTGTGTGTTTTTCAGGAAATCTACCACTGCTTTTGGTTGTAGACTGTGTACCAGCATAACAGAGTTTTTCGTAACCCTCCTTAGATGTCCTCTCTCTACAGAGTAATGACTACATGTCAGGAGCACATGCTTCACGGTTTCCATCTCTCTGCAATAGAGACACATTCCAGTTTCATGTTTTCCTATCGTGCGTAGGCCGCTGTTCAAACTGCTGTTCAAGCCTGTATGTCCTGTTTGTCCAATTCCACTGTATAACCTGCTAAATTACCACTGGTTCTTTTACCTACTTTTTTATTTAAGGGATAACATAAGCAACCCCCAGTCTCTTATCAGTCATTTTATAAGCATCTGTATGTAGAGTTATACCCTCTCCGTACTTCCCCATTAAATAACTCTGCACCATATATTTGTCTATGTTCTTCTTCCTCTCTTCTAATGATCCCAAGTCAATTGACGCTTCTTTAAAAACCCATGGTGGGGCGGCTGGGAAAGAACAGTAGGGCTTATTTTTAATTCACTAAGCTCCATTTCATTCACTTTATCATCCAAAACCTCTGACTTGGACTTTTCCACACTCCTGGCACTGTTTCAAAACTGTCTGACTCATATGATTTCCATCATGACCCCTCAAGTTTGCCCAATACACAAGAGCTAACTGATCTCTGTCATACACTTTTTCAGTGTCAAAAAGACAGAAACAACTGATTCCTTATTCTCTTGAGCTCTTCTTATGGTGTCCTCTAAATACAATGTAAGATCCCTAGTGCCTCTGCCTCTTCTAAAACCAAACTGCCTCTTCTAAAACCAAACTGTACCAATCCTTTAGTCCCAATCCTATATGCCTGTCATTTATCATAACTTCCATTGTTTTCCCCTTCTGAGATGTAAGTGCTATTTGTCTGTAGTTGCTAGGATTCTTTTTGATCTTTCCCAGGCTTTTTAATAGGGATGATTATAGATTTTTCCATGCTCTTGGAATTACTCCCTCTGTCCAGACCTTATAGTACTGACACAACAAGACTTTCTTTCCTTTATCTGATAGATTCTCGAACATCGAGTAGCAAATTCCACACCACCTGGAGGAGATTTACCTAACTTTGAGTTCAGTATTATTGAGTTCAGTTACTTTGATTAGTTCTCTCATCACAACTTCATTCTCAAAGTCACACTAATACTTTTCAACTGTTTCTGCTCTTGCTTTTCATGTTGGCTAAGATTTTCAGTAATGTGTACCTTACTCAATGTCTTTGCTATTATCTTTGCTTTGCCAGCACTACTAGTGGTTATATTTTGACCAACTATCAACACAGGATAGCCATATTCTTTTCCACTCCCTTTCATTTTCTTTATCATGCCTCACACTCTCTCTACTGGAGTAGTTCTTCCTATAGACTCACAGAACATTCTCCTGCAGCTATTTGTAGTCTTCCTTATAATTTTCCTTACTACTGCTTGATTTCTTAAATTAAATGTAGTTTTGGGCATTTTGTGTTCTTTTCAATACTCCAAAAGCTTTGGTCCTATCTTTAATAGCTTATTTACATTCAATTGACTTCCATGGAACTATTTTACCTAAATTCTTGGGTTTAGATTTAGGAATGGCTAAACTTGCAGCACTGACTATGCTAACGCTAACATCTCTACATAAACTTTAAATATCCAATCCAATCCAACTTTGTTTGTTTAGCACTTTTAGTAAACACAAAGGACCAAAGTGCTGTACATGATATAAAATGTAAATAAATAGCATAACATATGAAAACAGACATAAAAGATGACCAAACACAGTAAAATTAAGTTACATTAACGTTACATTAAAATCATTGTTTCAAAGAGTGTCAAAGGCCAAGGAAAAAAGTGTAGGGTATTCCTACTTGAATATCTTTATTGATATCTATTACTGACAGCAGTTCATCACTAATCTCTCAAATGTTTTCCCAGTCTGCTTTCCCTTACATCCACCTCCCATTTTTAACTTCATGCTCAATTACAACTTCCATTCCTACTTGAATTTTTAAAGGGAAGTGACCACTAATTATAGCATTACCTACCACTCACACTTGTCTGTTAAAGTTATTGCAGGAAATGTGAGGTCTATTGCTGATTCTGTACCCCTAACAACATCCAGCCTGGTACCTGAGCCATCATTCAGATAAACTAAGTCTTCCTCGTCCTAGAATTCTAACATCACATCCCTATTAGCATCATTCCTATACCCCAACAGTGTACTATGTGCATTAAAATCACCTCTCCCTTTTGTATCTTTCCAGATTTCTGCCAAATGGCTCAGTTCTAATTGCCTACAAGGGTTACAGAAATGTATTATTTTTACCTTACCTTCATTTGACCAAACCTCTATTACAGTTTATTCTAAATCTTTCCCTCTTTAAATATTGAACTTTTTGACTCCCCACCTTTTCCAGTACCTCTATCTCTCCTTATTGAAGATATCCTTTTATAGTAAAATCCAGCTTGGGAATCAAACTAGTTTCCTCTACAAAGACAACATTGGGTTTTACACTTTAATTCTCAACATATTTCTTAAACCCCTGTCCATTTGCTATTAAGCTCCTCACGTTCCAAAAAATAACCAAGACCATGATCCTGAGCCGACCCATACTTGGGATTGTTGTACCTCTTCAAGTATCCCTAACTGATTCCCACATCAATTCTTTACTACTTAAGAGATTCTCAGCAGAATTGACTATAATGTTAAATCTCTCTGTTCGGCTAGTAGTCTGTGCTAAGCAATTGGCGACCTCTGCCATAAAAAAACAAAGTTACTTTTAGACACAGCTGTTGTTTTATCTGAAAATTTAATGTTATGTTAACATGTGGACACTAGGTGTCTCTTATGTCCTGGAGGTGGAGAAGGAGAGGAGGGAGAAGAAGTAAAGGTTTCAGTTGCTGCACATTTGCTGTGCTGCGTTTTCTTGATCAATACTAATACGAAATACAACATTTTGGTGACGAGGATGGCAGCACTCAGTTTACCTACGCATCCTATGTTCTTGCCATGCCTGGGTCAGCCCTCGGTACCGATTCACACCTGGAAGAAGATGTTTGATAACTATCTTGTTGCCATCGATGCTACGGGTGATCGGTGGCCGGAGGAGAGGAAGCGTGCTGTTCTACTACAGTGCTTGGGAGCCGAGGGGGTGATAGTTTTCTACATGCTGCCTAATACAGGTCAGACCGTTACCAATGCCTTCAAAGCTTTAGAAGAACATTTCCAGCCGGCTTCGAATGTTGTTGTCGAATGACACAAAGTCAGACAACACGCTCAGCGGCCAGATGAATCGGTAAAAGATTATGTTGTTGCTTCACGTGAGCTCAGTATACACTGTAACTTTGGCGATCGCACAGACGAGATGATCCGGGATCAGTTAGTGGAGAAAGCATCCTCTGCATGTATTCGGGAGTGTCTCTTGCTGCAGCCGCAGTTAACACTGATGAACGCGATGCTGTTGGCTGGCCAAACAGAGACCGCCGTGGAGCACGCACAAATGCTTGATGCGGTTCCATGAAAAATCTGTGGGTAAAACGCGATCACAGTCTACTTCACAGTCCTGTTATACTTGCTTTCGTTGTGGGTCTAGCTCTCACTTGGCTAACACCCCAAACTGCCCTGCTACTAAAGTTAAATGCAATAAATGTCAAAAAGTGGGACATCTCGCAAGAGTTTGCCGCTCTGAGAAACAGGTGCAATTACTTGATGGTCCTGAGAGTGAGGTCCCCGAAATCGTGCATGTACTTGCAGTGGAAGGGAAATCGTTACGTGATAAAATAAAATGCACAGTAACCATTAAAACTGAAGAAGTGAGCCCTGTGCTGATTGAGCTCACTGTGGATACTGTTTCGATCCTTCCTTCTCATCTTTATAAGCAGCATTTTGCAGTCGCCTTTACAGTCTCCACAAGTGAAACTAGTGACCTACTCAAAAGCAGCACTGCCTGTACTTGGATGTTTATCTGCTCATGGAAATTATGGGGATGCGGTGGCCAGAACTAGCATCTACGTTGTGGAGAAAGGCACTCCTAGACTGGGTATGGATTTAGTAGCTGGCCTGAACATTCACATTGCTGGAAATGAATTGATTGCACCCCCATCTCCAACCGTTGTGCAACAAGTGACAGATACTACAGAGGGCATTGGTTGCGCTAAAGGCTTTGTACATCGGGTGAAAGTAAGAGAGTCAGTACAGCCTGTACAGCAAAAACTGCGCAGACTCCCTTCATCAGTTAGGAATGCAGTTTCCAAAGAACTTTGCCACTTACAAGCTGAGGGCATCATTGAGGGGGTGAATGCCTCCCCGTGGTTGTGCCCTAGTGTGGTGACGATGAAGAAAAATGGGGAAATTCGTTTATGTGTGGATTTGCGGGAGCCGAACGGAGCAGTAATTATTGATAGCCATCCACTTCCACACATGGAGGACTTATTCACTGAATTAAATGGATCCACAATGTTTTCAAGCATCGACCTAAACAACGCCTACCTCCAAGTAATGCTTCACGAGGACAGCCGAGATCTGACGGCTTTCATCACGACGGGTTGTTTCAATTTCGTCGGGTACCTTATGGCTTGGCCTCGGCACCTGAGGCTTTTCAAAAAATAATGGCTATAATACTGAAAGGCCTTCATGGAGTCCAGAATTATTTAGATGATGTGATTGTGTATGGACGCACTGCAGCCGAACATGATCGCAATCTGCAGGCTGTTTTAACAACACTACAGCACGAAGGTCTCACACTGAATCGCGCAAAATGCAAGTTCAGCTGCACAAGCCTTACATACTTGGGACACACTATCACTGCTCAAGGCCTGCTACCCAATGACTGTCACATTCAGGCTATTTTGCAAGCACCAGTTCCCACGGACGAGGCCAAATTGTGTTCATTCTTACTCTGCTTTAACTATGAAGTATCCTACAAGCCAGGATCTGAAAATGTAACAGTAGACTGCCTCGCACGCCTACCATTACCCACCTGTGTGGATGCTAACACTGCTATTGAACCCGACATGGTGGCATTCCTCGCAGCTGAACCCCGTGCTTTTTCATTGGAGGAGTTCTCCAAAGAATGCGCAGCTTGCCGGCATTGCGACAGCAACTACTTAAAAATTGCCTAAAAATAAGAAAACTCTATCTCCCAAGCTGGCATCATACTTTCATATCAGGAATGAACTTCCAGCACAAGATGGTTTGGTCTTTAGAAGTTCATACTGCTTGGTGGTGCCTGTATCTTTGCGTGAAGCCCTAATCAGCTTAGCTCATCAGGGTCACCAGCAGGGCTGGACTGGCACCAAAAATCGGCCCAGGCATTTTGAGCCAAGACTGGCCCACCAGCTTGTCGTTCCCGTTGGGTGGGAGAGGGGGGGGATTCCGCGCCAGTCCAAATACCTGACCGGCCCAATTTTACCATCGCGCTGGCCCAAATTTTCCTTCGGCCCACCGGGCAGATGGCCAGTCCAGCCCTGGTCACCAGGGTATCGTCAGGACCAAACAGCATCTTTGTAACTTGTATTGGTGGCCTGGCGTGGATCACTCAACCCAGTCTGCTATCACTTCGTGTCAGCTTTTCCAAACCCACGACAAAAGTGCCAAAACACATTCACCTCCCCTTCAGCCAGTACCACTTCCGGCTGCACCCTGGCTAAAGCTTGGACTTGCCATTGTGGGACCATTTGAGTTAGGGACCTGGGATTGCAAGTATGCACTTACATTAGTTGACTATTACAGTAAGTGGCCTGAAATAGCCTTCACCAGTAATGTCACTGCTGATACCGTTACAGACTTTCTTGCCACAACATTTAGCTGGTTTGGCAATCCGGTGGAAATTGTGACTGATAATGGTGTGCAATTTACATGTCTTACTTTTGCTGAATTCCTCACAAGCAGAAATATCAAGCATGTGCGTACCTCCTTGTATATTCCACAAGCTAATGGCGCTGTGGAGCGCATGAACCGTGTCCTACACGGACATCAAATGGGCTGCAAAACCTTCTGTGTTACGACCAGGTGACAGGGTGTGTGTGAGGATGCCCACTCGTGAAAAAAGCAGGTCTAAATTTAGTCCACCATCTACAGTGGTGAGACAGAAAAGCCAGGACAAGTATATCCTGGATGATGGGAAAGTGTGGAACACTGCTCACCTGTCACCATGTCCTGGACAAAACCATTCAGATAATGCATCTACAGGGGTTCCGAAGTTGGTTGTCACTCCTGAAACCCAAAAACAAGACAGACCAGAACCAGACACCCACCTGTCTGGCACAAAGACTTTGTCACTTGAACTGTACCCACACATGCTCATTCGTGACGATAGTAGAGCTACAACAGTAATGTAAAGTTGTTCATTTTCATATACAGTTACATGTTGATGCTGAATAGTAGTTCTACATTGTTTTGGTGCTTTCGTAACAGTATGTGTTGTGCTGCGACATGCTGAAGTTTGCACTTGTTGCTGAATAGGGAGAAATATGCATGTCTTGTGTTATAGAATAAGAGAATTTAATGTTCTATGTCAACATTGGGGACTTATGTATGGTTAAGTAGTTGTTCTCTGACTATGATCTTACACCTACACTAGGTGTCACTTCTGTCCTGGAGGTGAAGAAGGAGAGGAGTGAGAAGAAGTAAAGGTTTGAGTTGCTGCATGTTTCCTCTGCTGCGTTTTCTTAATACTAATGTGAAATACAACAACCAATGTTTCCCCTCTACTTTTATCACACTTTGTACACTTAGCTACTTCTTGTCTCCTCTCATTAATGGCTGAGTCTGGAGTGGACACTATCCTTTTAACCATCTTAGTTGCTTCTGCATAAGATCCTTGCATGACTTTGAGCTGCTGTACTTCCTGCGTTCGCTTGCTCTCTTCACATCCCCTGTATGCTGAGCTGTGTTGTTCTCCACAATTACTACATTTCAGTTTTGCATCCTTGTCGCACTGCCCTTATTCATGCTCTCCACTGCATTTACTGCATCTTTATTTGCCCTTACATACTGCAAGCCTTCATGTCTAAACTTTTAAGACTTAAAGCATCAAAGTGGAATATACATCTTGACTTTGTAACTTATGTATCCTATGAATACCCAACTGATAGGTAATCGGAAACAACACCATCTCATTTCGTTTTTTCGCTTCCTGTACCATGGCACTAGTTAGTTAGTTCACACCTTTGATCAAAGCTTGCTTACCAACTAGGCTACCTGCATTCCCTGCTATATGAAAAAGTTCTTTAATCCACGCCACGAAGCTTAAATGACAATTTGAAAGCTTATGAGGTTTTTTTTGTTGTGGTTACAGGGGTTGTTTTTTTGTCAATTATTTTCATTTTTCTGTAAACATAGTTAAGCAAACAATTAAACAAACATGCATAAAATGTTATTTTTATATATTTTTATTCTGATAAAACCAGCACCATCTAAAAAGGAACATGCGATACAAAATTAATACATTTTAATGTTTTTCAAACTAGCCACACTCAAACAGTAGGGAATTGATCTACACGGCCTTTGAGGCGACACAGATACCCACAACGTTTTTTCTGTCTATCCTTAATTTTCATATATTAAGCTCTTTCCACACTAAAGAGTTATACAGTCTCTGCTCTGATGTTTTTGGAGACCACTCTTTCTAGAGAAACCCCATTCACACTTTAAGAAATGATAAGATTTCTCTCCAGTGTGAATGTGCTGGTGTGTTTTGAGGTTCCACATATATTTAAAACTCTGTCCACACTCTGGTGTGTTTTGAGAGAACTCTTCAGGTTAAAACTCTGTCCACACTCTGAGCACTGATACGGTTTCTCTCCAGTGTGAATGCACTGGTTTGTTTTGAGATTACTCTTCAGGTTAAAACTCTGTCCACACTCTGAGCAATGATACGGCTTCTCCCCAATGTGAATGCGCTGGTGTGTTTTTAGGTTAAACTTCAGTCTAAAACTCTGTCCACAATCTGAGCACTGATAAGTTTTTTCTCCAGTGTGAATGCGCTGGTGTGTTTTTTGAGGATGTCGTTGGTTAAAACGCTGTCCACACTCTAAGCAGTAATATGGTTTCTCTCCAGTGTGAATGTGCTGGTGTGTTTGCAGAATAATTCATTGGTTAAGATTCTTCCCACACTAAGCAGTGATACAGTTTCTCTCCTGTATGAGTGTGCTGGTATAGTCTGTACAGTAAAACACCTTTCCCACTCTGAGCACTTGTTTTTATCTGCGAGATGATGTGTTGATGAGAAGGTTAGCAGAGGCCGAGTTCCGAAGACTGGGGCTTCTGAATAATTAAACCTCTCCTGAGATTAGTGGTGTCACTTATTCATCTCTGGGCTCACAGAAATCCCTCACAGTGGCATCCACTGATGTAGTTGTTGAAGTAAATTTTCTCAGTGTGTGTAGGTGGGCAGTAGGACAGAACACTGTAACAGCACTGTATCAACATACACATCTACGGTAAATGCTGTGACAGCACAGGACCCCGCGGCCCTATCTGAGGAGTGGCCATGCCCCCAGGAGATGACATGTGCCAGCTCCAAAAGGCAGAAGGGGGGGGGGGCGGACATGGGCTACAAAACATGTTAATTAAGTTCTTTGAACAAAATCACTCTCACATGAAATGATATCACCAGGTTTACTCTTCACAGTTTAATTTCCGTTCAAAACACGCCCTTTCAGGGCTCTGTCCCTTTCATTCAAATAAGCTGTTGCTGGTCATGCCCCACCCTCCCATGCTCCACCCACCCCTTTATGGTACAAAGGGCAGACGGAAGCCACTGCTCACTTAAAGGCACATAGCAGCCCATCATGTAAAAGATTATCATAAAGTAATATTCAGCCCTTAGCTCCACCATGATTTCATGAATGGGCATGTCATTGTTTAAAAAAAACAAAACAAAAAGAAAACATGGGCCTCATGGACAGTTTACTCCATTTTAGAGCATATCTGAGTTTTTCCATACCTAAATGGGTCATAAGTGTCACTCTCAAGGACGAATGCAATGGTACATCTTGGCCTTATCTTCACTTAAGTGCAGTGTTTTAATGAGAGTCTGCTTTGAAAGTTTACTCTTTGGGGACAAAGCACATTCTTTGGGAATTTCCAGCCCAGCGCGAAGGACCTAGGATTCATTCAGTTCATGCACACAGAGGGCTGAGGAAAATGTAGATTTTTGAGGAGCTAGTATGGCCTTGAACTATACAGTAATCCCTCAGTTTTACGTGGTTCAGCAGTCGCAGATTCAGTCACAAGCGGATTTTTTTCTGAGAACTGAACTCTCCCCAATATGCGGAAATATTCACAACAACGCGGAAACTACAAATCCTCCTCCAACTTTTTTTTGCCTTTTTGTGGCAATATTTAGAAAAATATAATTTACTAATTTTGTAAGAAATATAAACGTAAATTCAGCTACATTTCCATATAATATATAACTATAAATATAGAAAGTGCGTCTTGAAATGGTGAAATCCCACGGTGTGTGTGTGTGTGTGTGGCTGATCTGTGTCTGGTCGTTTTAAACATTTGTTATCCAATGTTCTACAGTTATCTCAGTTTATTTAGTATTAGTAAGCTGTGTCCCGTGTAAACATGTAGGTAGAGAGAGTTATTTTGTGTAGGAACCTTTGTTTTGGCTGCCGCACGCTGCTAATGCTAACGCGACCTGCTAATGCTAAATGCTATGGCTAAGCTTTTTCCTCCTGGATCAAAATCAATGATTCTGATGATTTCTTTCACCTTGCTGCTGCCGTTTGAAGCGCCTGTGGGGCTCCAGACCAGAATCTCCCCCATGGATCATCTCAGTGTTTCTCTTGTTTAAAGCCCTGCATTTTTATTACTGTAAATTAAATGAAAAGAGGAGAATACAAGTTTACCTTTACATTTTTTTAAGGGTAATGCATTAGACTGAAATGAAATTAAAGTGTTCTGGGAGCATATTTGGGGGCATATTTAGGGTTTACACTATAAAAATGGGCATTTTAGGCATTTTCTTTAACTAAAACACAACAACACGGTTTTTCTATTATACACGGGTACTCTTGGAACGTAACCCCCACAAAAAGCGAGGGATTACTGTATACACATATAAATTTTCTACTATAGGAGCTGCTTTATTGGTTAAGCCACTGAGGTACGAGGCCTGCCAGGCACTTTGAGGCAGTTTGCTACACTTTTACATTTTTAAGTATTTCCTCTATCTAAAAAATCTATGCAAAAATAACAGAACCATTTTTTAAAATTTTGTGTAAACATGACCAAAACATATACTCAGAGTTCTTAAAACATAATGAAAAAAACACTATAAATATATCTAAACAAGACTT
>JBBPCY010072556.1:0-10944 GCA_037974405.1 Brachyalestes nurse
TTTATTTGTCGTGTTGACTGTTAATGTTACAGAGAACTTTTAATAAAAGTTGCTCAATGTTGCACACCCCTGTTCCTACTCTGCGTGTGTGATGACATCATCAATTGACTAGTCGAAGTCGACTCGACTAGTCGACTTGAAAAATCTGGAGTCGTTAATGCCCTAATAAATAAATATATATATATATATAATCTATGTAAATTATATAAATATATCAAATATAGATACTAAAATATGCATAATGATATTTAAATGTCCCATATTCAATCGATATATATCTATCTATATTTAATAATCTCGCGCACACACACACACACCCACACACAGAGTGAGACACTACTGTTATAAATAGGTACTTACATATATAAGAAAACAGGATGCATTACATATAGGTTTCAGGCAGACAGAGATGGTAAGAGAATTCTTTTAGCACCCTGAATGAGAGTAGTCAGGTTCTTTCTGTCCATGCAAAAAGAGTTTGTGTGCATGTGTGTGTGTGTGTTATTAATAGTGAGGAGTGGTGAGGGTGAAGAGAGAGAGAGAGAGAGTATGTCTCTATGATGAGTAAATTACTGTCACCCACAATCATCCCCCTAATCCTCTAAACCTCTGCTTTTCCTCCTTCCCTCCCTCCCTCCTTCTCTTCGTGTTAAAAAGATAAAGGCAGGTTGTTATTGCCGCCAGTAGCTGATGAACAGGATGTGTAAGAAAAGCAGCGGTGTTAGGTCTTTATTCACAGTGGCGTCACATGATTTCCTCCTCCTCTCTAAAGAAAGCAGATGATGCCAACCGGCGTTTGCGGCCAGTACACACAGCTTCACCTGAGACTGACCTCAACGGGACGAGCACAACAATAGTGTATACATCAAGCTTTCAGACACAACAATAGCGCCAGCCGTTACTGTTCCACCCGGGGACAATGGCTCGGACGCCGCATTCGGGGGCCCCTTTGTTGCAGCAGTGTGTCAGTCAAAACAAGCGGTAAATGTGTTCATTATGACTAAACCACACAGGAATGCCTAAACTCCTGTTCCAGAACCACAACTCTCCCCTGCACCAAAAATAAAAATGCACTGGGTTTACTTGATTCAGATTAGGGCTGCACAATATGGACAAAATATTAGTGTTCTACTGCTTCTACTGCTACACATTGCATTTGGGATGCTTTTGAATACACTACAGGGCCCATATCATCACTTTTCTGGAATTAAAAAAGGCTATAAGCATGTAAATGTTGTTAACCTTTCAGAATGTATGTTTTCTTTTTTTTATCCATACATCGGAACTAAGTTGCCCTATTTCAAATTTTGGTTTTTGTGATGTCACAAAACTGACATATCACCTAACTCCTTCTGCCCAAAGCAGTTTAGCCACCATCCATTCATGCTGAAGGTCTCAGCCCTGTGCTGCCTCCTGAGTGAGTTGCAAGACAGGCAGCCAATCAGTACAGAGGTCATTTACATATATCAGTCTTAAAGGCACAGTAACACACTGTTTAATTGTAAAGGATAAACAGGTCGGAAAGTGGTTGGAAATTGATGACTTAAGAATGAATTATGATGAATTATGGATTATACATGGACAAAACTGTTGGGATGCACCTGTTTGGGCTGGCCCCTTTCTTCGAGTGAGGGGCGATCTTAATGCTTCAGAGGACCAAGACATTTTGGACAATGCCATGCTTCCAACTTTGTGGCCAAAATTTGGTGAAGGTCTTTTCTATTCCAGCAAGCTCCATAAAGACTTGGCTGGATGAGTTTGGTGTGGAAGAACTTGACTGGTCCACACAGAGTCCTGACCTCAACCCCATCCAGTGCCTTTGGAATGAACTGGAACAGACATTGTGAGCCAGACCTTCTCATCCAACATCAGTGCCTGATCTCACAAATGACACAATGAATGGGCACAAACTCCCACAGAAACTCCAAAATCTTGAGGAAAGCCTTGCAAGAAGAGTGAAAGTTGTTATAGCTGCAAAGGGGGACCAACTCCATATTAAAGTCTATGAATTTGAATGTAATGTAATTAAAATCTTTGTTGGTGTAATGGTCAGGCCTCCCAATACTTTTGTCCATGTATCGTATGTTTGGTTCAAAAATCCACACAAACTCTCCAGAGAAAAGTATAAAATAAACTATGACAATCTAGAGCTGCCACAAATAAGCCTAAATAAGCGACCAGTACTGAATGAACTAATGGTCTCGTGGCTGAATGCAATCAAACTGTTTGGTGTAAATGATGAAACATTTGGTGTAAAGCTTCCCAGAAGAACAGAGGCTGCTATTGCAGCAAAGAGGGTCAAACTCCAATACCTTGATTTCAGAAGAAATGTTGAATGACGGGGTGGCTACAAAGTTTTAGACATATAATAGTATAGCACCCATAAAAACTGGCATGTTTCAGAGTGTGGACGTGAAAGAAACGGAGTTTTCCTGCAAATTTTAGAGTGCAGTTTCTATTTATTTGACAACATGGTGGAACAGTAATGTGATAATGTGACAAAGTTTTTCCCACAACCAAACACCCAAGTCAAGAAGCTGGGATTTTTTTTAAAGGGAGGTTCAGAGTGAGTAAAGAAAGGGACATTGCACAAATAGATTTTTCCGCCATTAATGACTAAACAACTGATAATGAATCTAGCTTAATTTTATAAGACATGGCAACCCTTATTATCTTTTCCTGGTTCTTTACCCTCTTTAAAAATAGAATGAAGAGAGGTAACATTGGAAATGAATCCCCCACCAACATGCACCCCCTCGCCCTCATGGGGATGGGAAGAGTGGAAGGTGTGGGTGGGATGAGGTTGGGCAGAGGGGGAGGGATGGGTGTGACATGGAGGAATCCATGTTCCAGTGTTTTGGGGGTTCAGTTTTTTTCAGTTAAATGTTAATTTAGATGATAATTGTTTTCTAAGCACATGTGTTGCTGGTTTTGTGTGCTCTCCAATAAAAAAAATAGAAAAACTGTCAAAGCCAAATCAAAATTCAACCCGTCTGGCAGAGAGCGTGTCTCCGACGATCTGTGTGAAGACATGAGAACCGGGGCCTTTTACCTATCCAGTGTGTAATGCGGTTAGTGTGTGCAAGGGTAACGGAGGAAGGAAGCTTTTCAGAACGCTGGAACCCAGCGCGGCAGTCCTCAGCCAGATGCACCTATACTCTGTTGACAAGCGGCCGCTAATTTTAGAGCTACTGTTTCAGGCTGTCTCTGCTAAAGAGAGCCACAGGGTTATCTTTTATCAAAACCACACCAGAACAAACATTCATTAAGGGATACCTCGCCCAAACACGCCAAAATGGCAACAGGTCTGTGTTCACTGTTTCTGTGATGCGTTAAGATTATGAACCATGTTCATATTCGACAGCAACCTGAGTCTCAGATCTGCATGGGGTCAGTTTGTAAAGTAATAAAAATAATATGAAGTCAAACTTGCACAGTTTTGCTCTTACGTGGGACGTAGACAGTCGGACGAGACATGCTTGAGGGCTCAGGTTTGCTTTTTTGGGTTCTACACTGGAGTCCTGAGTATGAATAATCATTTTAGCTCATTCCTATTAAAAATGAATGGCTGTGCATCAGTATAAACTGCATAAACGTAAAATCTTAAGTGAGGATTTTTGCTGGTCGAAGTGATTTTACTTGCAAAGGAACTGACCTTGAAACAAGGTCTTGAGTATCACTGTCTCTGGATAACAGCCTCTTCTTGTAAACTCTGACAGTTTTTGCTTTTCTTTTGAACAGAAAAGAAGTACAAGGCTCAACACAGGCGACTGGTTGTCATATACAATCTAAATTTGCATATTCACCACTTAGTAATCAGCTTTCAGTCTGACTGGCCAAATTTGAGCAGCCAGAGTAAAAGCATGCAGTGAGCAGAGGAAAAATCACTTGCAGACCAAAAATCAGACTCATCTGTCTCATTATCCAACACAATGTTACAGCATACCTGGCTCTTTTCAGTAGTTAAAATTATAGTTAAAAAGAAAGTGTAACTATGTAAACTGGGTGGTTTTGAGAATACCAGTATTAAGAAGTATTGCGCTCAGACTGTTGTTCCTGTCAGCCTAATCACAGTGTATAACGTGATTGTGACAACGCATGACATACCTAAAATAGACCATAAAAATTGAATAAAAGCATAAATAATGGATTAAAAGTTACATTTTCAAATGCATCAGATTGCTGGTTAATTTGCATTGTGATTGATAAACATCTGTAGGTCATTATAAAGCCATTTAGGCAGTTTGCTAATATTATTAACATATCATATATGTTGAAATATACAAATGTATAAATATACAAATGTATAAATATATATATATATATATATATATGCTCCTGTGTGCGCACAGCATGCAGCGCTCTGAGTCTCGGCAGGTTTCTGCAGGCCTCATGTGTCCCATTACTTTTGTCCAAATAATATGGACAAACGTAATGGGACGCATGATCCCTGTGATAACCAGCCGAGACCTAAAGCGCAGAGTGGACAAAAGGAATGGGATGCCTGCCTCAACATTACACCAACAGAGACTTTAATGACACTGTTTTCAGATACATAGACTTTCATATGGAGTTGGTCCCTCTTTGTAGCTGCTATAATGGTTCCGCCCCCCATGCTCTGGACTCTGGGGGGAACTTGTTTTTCTATAACAAACTAGACAAAACGTGAATGCCCTGTAGTGGCAAATAGCTTTGGTTTTATATTTGATTTGATTACATTAATGTTTAAGTTAATATTTGAACTGTAACTGTGTTAAAGGGAACATTGCTGTTCCTCCTTATTTGTTTAAAGTGTTTGCAAACCTAATGTTCTTGCACTTTTGTTCATATAGCAATACTTCATTATTGAATTGTGCATATAACCGTGGGATTAATTGCGATTAATCGCAGAAAACCGTTGCCCAGCATTAATGTAGCAAACAGCAAACTTACAAATTCAACCGGGGATCAAATAATTATTCCCCCCACTGTATATATGCAATGTGTGCAGGGATGTATGTATAATTTTACATTTATTTAATCATATTATGTACATTCGTCTAGTAAAACTGGCTTGTAACTCACGCACGCAAAAAAAAAAAATCCATCGCAAGGATTAGCAGTTGAATACCTTTTGTTGATTCATAAGATTACTATACAATTATGCATTTTTGATTTTTTGCCTATTATATAGACTTTTAGAAGGAATATTTAGAGTCTAGGAAATAAATGTTTTTCCATTACATTAGCTAGCAGTTACCTTCACCTTCTGTCCATCTTCAACTGTCCCATCCACCACAAACCAGTGAGCATCAGTCCATTTGCAGGCTGAAGTGCACGTTCAGAGTTAAATATGTACCTGAATGTCTGCAGCACATAGCTTTACCCTCAGCTGCGGTCATCAATGCTTTCCTTCTCCTCACAGAATCACAGAAGCGTCACACTCTTCTGAGTGTTCCTGTTGGTGGTTACGTGCCGTGGAGGGAAATGTGTCATAAGTACCCAAGGCTGCTTTTCAGCAACTGTTTCCAGTGAAATTAGTGCCCCCAAGGATGTCTATCCCCATAATTTCCCTGACCGCCCTCCATTACTCAGGTCTAAATGAAGCGCACTGTGCTGTCATGATTTTGGGGCCATCAGTATGATATTTGCACTTCTCCATGTGTGACCCTTTCACAGTAGTTCATCTTAAATGATGCCAACTTTGTTTCTCTGGAACCAAAGGTAGCTAGCATTAAAAAAGTGCCACATGGGGACCAGTCGAGGAACAGCCTGGAACATTTTCCTGCTGTTTATGAGCGTATCGTACTGAGGAATCAGGAAAATGACATTACCATAATATCAACCTTATATTGAAACTAAAAGATTCTGGGTCCTGTTAGCATAACACAACTGAGATCTAATTGTTCTCAGTTAGTGATGCACTCCAAGCCATTAGCATTTTTAGGTGAACCCCGCCGTTAATCTACCTCTGGCTCCCAGGAACCTGCAGCTCAGTCTGTTGGAGATGATGCAGAAGCAGAAAACAGATCTATCAAATTTAAAAGAAGTTTAAATTTGAGCTTCCTTGCAGACACAGCACAAAAAATGTTGCTACTTGTGACCACACTGTTCACTCACAATGCACCTTAAATTGCACTGTTGTTTAATATGAAGCAAACTGCATGTACCCCTACCCACGGGGACAGCTTAAAGGCACAGTTCAAGACAAAACACCACATAAAAGTTCAGTGATGATTAGAAAGAGCTTAACACCACAGTCTAATCATCACTGAATCACCACTGTGGTGTTAAGCTCTTTCCCACCAAACAGAACATTACATGTAATTCCAGACTGCATGCATGGTTTGTGTGTATATATAACCCCCCAATGTTTTGTTTGGTGGGAAAGAGCTTAACACCAAAGTGGTGATTCAGTGATGAGTAGACTGTGGCTCTTTCCCACCAAACAAAACATTGTATGTGTGTGTGTGTGTTATATATATATATATATATATATATGGCATTTTTACAAAATGCCACAAACTGGGCATGTAGGCTTGTGTACTAGTTTTGTACACACATGAATACGATTTGCACTGTGTAACTGTGCTATGAAGCACTAGCCAAGACAGCAAAGGAAAACAGATATTCAGCACAAAAATGCCATTCTGTGATGCAGGCCTGAGGTCAGCTTCCCAGTGCTGAGCCCAGATCAGTTCAGAGAAAGAGGGTAGTAGAGCAGTTATGATGGCTAGTGAAGGAGGCTGCTATGCAGGGTTCACATACAATATCAGGTCTCAGTAACTGACGACCATCGGACATATTACATACACTTATTGTGTAACAATAAATCAATGTTTTTGAAATTCTGGCTCCCTTATTCTGGCACAGGCTACCTGGAAGCATGCGTGACACATGTACTGAAAGACAAACTATAGAAATGAAAAAGGTGGAAGCAATCAAAGGAGCACATACCGGGCCCCAGATAAAGTCATTGGGAAGGTATTCATCATTATTTTCATTATTTTGTATTCATATAACCCAAAAGCAAACTCAAGCGTATGATAGCTAGGCCTTGATGAGAAGCTCTGGCTGCATGACAGACATCTTGTTTTAATGAATATAAATATCATATTAAACTATCATAACATACAGAAGTGGGTTAGAGATGCTCACCACCTGCAATAAAATACCGTGATAACACGGTACACAAACAATACATCACTGATAAGGAAGCACTAATGAGAAAGAAATTGGAAGATTCACACTGGTCAGTCACACACTTGTTCACGCACAAAGGGTTTGCATTCCTCTCTTTGTGGGGAATTTCCATGACCACTGTTCCCAAACCCAACTGGAAAAATTTCACGTTTTTTATTAAAATGCTGTTTAGGCAAAAACAGCATCTTTCCTCATTTGAACCAAAGGTCTTCATGATGTCACACATCATTTCATCCTATTAATATGGTCTCCATACGGAGCTAAATACAGAACCAAACACATGCACACACACACACACACACGCACACAAACTCTCTCTCTCTTTCTCTCTCTCTCTCTAAAAATAGCTAGAGAGTTTACTGGAAACAGGAGCTCCAGCGCACGACCATTCTGTGAATAACAATCGGGGCGAGAGGGGGAGGTGTATGTGTGGGGTAGGGGTGTGGGGGGGTAAATACTCCATTTATTCCTGCAGTGTCCAGTGATTAACAATGACAAAATGAGAGCAAGATCTAGAAATAAATGACTGTGCTTGTGTGTGTGTGTGTGTGTGTGTGTGTTTGTATGTCTGTGTGTGTGTCTGTGTGTCTATGTGTACGTGCGTGTGTGTGTCTGTGTGTGTGTCTGTAATAGAAAAGACCAGATGGAATAATAGAACAACGAATCAGATTCAGTGACAAATATAGGAATATTACGCAATTAATTTTAGCTACATAAAATAAAACAAAGCAAGTGGGATCTCAGATCTTATTGGGGGAACGAACGTATGTCATACAAAAAATCAACAAAGTTCTAGATATGAATGCTGCAAATTAAAAAATAAAAACGCTATCATGGAAATTACGCCTGATGTTATTATAATAGACATTGCCGTTGGCTTTGAAGAGAAAGAGCTTCTAAAGTTGCTAGGACAGCATTATTAAATAACACTCAAGTGGAAAAAGCTACAAAGCCCTAGGGAATACCTAAACCTTCCTGTACAAAAACTGGTTTGGTGATATGCACCTGCTAAATTCTTGGAACCACAGCTAATTATTCCCAGACTGGTTCCCCATGGAAAATTTCACATCTCTCAGACGAGTGATAAGGAAGGTAAGAGAGAAGCCAGCAGTCACTCAAAAAGAGCTGCAGGAACAGTGAACAATAAACAATGAACTGCACTGCAGTCATAACTGATCCTGCATACCACACAAAACTCCTCTTCTAAAAAAGAAGCATGGATACCCTGGACTATATTTTGCATGTGAACGCTTAGACATACCTGAACTGAACAAATAAACAAAAATATAAAAGTTTGTTCATTCCCATTCAGAAATTTTTTTTTTAATTTACTTCGACCAGCACTTTTGAAATACAGTAACCCCGCACTTTTACGTGGCTCAGCAGTTTCAGTCTATCGCGGATGTTTATGTTTGGGCGTGGCGGTTGCCATGGTAATCAGACACCTGAACAGAATGAAACTCGGCTGCTCAGCGCCGCCCCAAACATAAACAACCAGCACGAGGACAAGGGGGCGTGGCGAGCGAGGTCCGGACGTCACAGTCAGCCGTACTCAGAAGCAGTAGGTTTGAAAGTCCCCAATCCAAGAACGTTATTTATTTCTCCTTGCTGCTGATTGGCTGCTGCCCTGTAGCAGCTGCAGTCCAGAATTTCCCCCATGGAGCATCTCGAGTGCGTTTATCATTTTGTTGTTCTTAAAGCCCTGTATTTTTATTACTGTAAATTCATTTATTAAAGTACTTACCTGCTTATACCAAAGAAAACGCCTGTGCATGAATTACAGTATAGTCTATACAGGGCTAACATCGGTATTGACATTCTAGCATTGCGGGAGTACAGTATGGATACGGGTTTACCTTTACATTTTCTTTAAGGGTAATGAGTTTAAAATGAAATTAAAGTGTTTTGGGAGCATATCTGGGGGCATATTTAGGGTTTACACTATAAAAAATGTTTTTTTTTCATCACAGGTGCTCTTGGAATGTAACCCCTGCGATAAGTGGGGGTTTACTGTATATAAATATTGAAAACTGGTCCTTTGTTAGTAAAATATGTGTCAGTATATTTACTATGGCTTAATTTATGTCAATATATTTACTATGTATTAAGTACATTTATTATATGTCACACTTAACATCATTCATTTTGTAATGTTTAGAAAAATATTTTGAAATGCAGTGTATTTATATTTAATATATATTTTGGACACTTAAAAAAAATTTTCAGGCTTTTTGTTGTATGGGTATTTCCACTCATCATGTTTGGAAAAAGAAGATATAGGATGCCAAGAACACAGTGAAGTATGAAGGTGGGAGCATCAATATACGGAGCTGATTGTGTGTGAATGGTATTGAGGTATTACACATCATCAAAGGAAATGTGCATTTAGTTCTTTACCAAGAGATATTAGAGGAGATGCAACTGAAGGTGAAAGCTTCAACAACACACTGCACCAAAACACACAGCCAAAATAGCTACAAGTGAAGGTGAGGGGTGCTTATTTGGCTTCACCAATCTCCTCATTTGAAACACATGGAAAATGTACAGATGATTTTGAAATAGAGTCTGTCAAAGAGCCTTGAAATCTTTGGGAAATAAAGATGTTTTGCTGAGAGAAATGAGTCAAAACTGAACCTCAACACAGCAAAAAGTGGATAAATATTTATGGTAGATGTCTCGAAACTACAAATGCCAGCAGCAAATTTCCTCTCTATATCTCTTTATACTTATGAACACACTTTTTTTCCCAGAGTGAAAAAGCATTGCGTGTGTACATCTGATACGTGAAACATGCTTGTTTGCCTTCTCTGTTATGTGTGTGACAGTGTGAGGGTGTCAGTACAGAACAGTGCACTCATTATAGTGGGAAAGAGACCACACTCAGAAGTTAATGATTGAAGGGGGGAGGATTTTTCCCTGCAGTTCTGATGGGTGGGAACAACAAGAAGTGTACAAAAACTAGCAATCTTCCTGCACAGGACAGAGCAGAAACCCATACACTCACACCTTGTCACACACATGCATGCTAAAAATCAAACTTCCTCACCTGTAGCTTTACACAACTCTTTGAAGTGGGGAAGCCATTCTATAACAGCAATCAAACATCCTGTGGTGCATTTTCTCTTCACACACACACACACACACTCACACACACACACACACACAAACAGAAACGCACACAGTCACACCCATGCATGCAGCAAGATGTTGCACCTCACATCCTCGACCTGGAGCACAGTTACTGTTTATTTGCTGAATTTTACAAAAATAAGACATAATGAGGCTAAATAAAAGTTATGACACCATATGTTTAACTCAGCAAAGTTGCATTAAAATGTGCAAAAGATAAGTGCATTCCTTTTAAAAGGTGCATTTGATTGTATTCATAATAATATTAATCATATTCCTCAGTTTGTTAATTTCCACATGTTGAAAATGCTGTTTACATGCAGTTCCTTTGCAGGCAACACTCAAATCTGTTAATACTCTGCAGCCCAGCGTGGCCTTGCTCACCAAATATTTCACATATATGCACTAAGTGCAACTGGATTGTTTTTATTGTTTAAATTGTCTTCTGTCTGCACTTTAGATAGGAGCTGTTATCGTGTGGTATTGTTATTGTGATTTGTTATTGTTTTATGTGCACTGAGATCATAGTTGTTTCATTTCACTATGGACTTGTATGCAGTTGCTGATGACAATAAAGTGAATATTTCCTTACCTTACAATTTTTTTTCATACACACACACACACACATATATA
>JBBPCY010072557.1:0-10943 GCA_037974405.1 Brachyalestes nurse
TTCTTACACCGATCTGCATCAATTTCATTATTAATCTTCAGTGCACTCAGTTGACGGAAATCCGTCATAGCGACGGAGAACTTTAATCCATGAACTAGTGTGTAAAATGTAAATATAAACAATGCAATGATTTGCAAATATCATACATGTATATTTTATCATGGATTAAAGGAAAAAAAATATCACAAATTCTTATTTCAAAGCAAACGCTCCGTGTCGCGGGTCAATCGAAGTCCCGTTTACAAATAGCATAAAATCATTTTAAAGCAGAGCGATGAAAAATGTACAGTGATGCTTCAGTCTACTTTAGGCATGCACTTAGGCCACAGCTGTCAAATTTCAACAGTGAAGATAAGGGCTTTTCCCAAGATCCCGACCCAAACTACGGGAAATTTAGAGCAGCTTGCCATTGCCATTCCTCCGTTAACAGCAAGAAACCCGACTCCAAAACTGCTGTTTATTTTTAATGGAGTAGAAGCTCTCGCAGCACTCGCTACACTGTCCTGAGCTTCTTTATCTATTTAAGCAACGGGTTTTCTCCAGTTTTCCGACCTATTAGCCATCAGGCACTTCGTGACACACCACCGCCTTCCAGTCATAAATACGTTCTATTCTGATTGTGGAGAGGCGTCCACATTCCCCCAAACTGTAGATTCGCTGCAGGAGGACGACTCGAGTCCGACAGGATGGAGATCAAAGACGTTGTTCATCTGAACACAATCCTTAAACAAGAGCAAAGTGCCTGAATATACATCACAGCCATGAACAGTTCGCCTCATTAGCTTTACCTACCGTTATTAGCAGCGCACAGGCTGATCTAGCGTATTTCTGAAAATAAACAGAAATAGCACAACAGCGCCATATGAACTTGGTACTTACAGCCAGCAATGACACAAACTCATACAGTAAAGAGCTGATACAGCACTGTCAGAAGATGAACAGTGAACAGGGTAAGTTGGAACATGACTAAAACTCCGTGCATCTCTCTCGCACTAGACACGCACCCAGTATTATTTGCAGGCACCACTGCTCTCTTTACACGCCTCCTACACTTTTTTAAAATCAATTTTTTCACTTCGGATCTACATCAATCTCATTACACAGGTTAACAATTTTTTTTGTAATCATCAGAAACCTCAACACACTGTTCTAAACAAGTTCATGCTGACTGTTGACCTGGGGCCGTATTACAGAAACTTCCTAACTTGAAAATCCTATCTTAACTCTGTGGTAACCATGGTAACGGCAGTTTAGGCTCTTATTTAGGACAAAAGCCATTACAGAACAGCCGTTCCTGTCTATTTCCTATCCTAACCTGAATTAAGAAAAGTGTATTACAGAAGCATCCTAAACTCAAAAAACTTAAATAAACTCTCCTAACTTTAGGAGAACCCTCCCGCTGTCCTAACTGTCGCCAGCTGATTATTTAGGCTACGGGTAATTTGCACCGTCCGCACGGGGCTCTCCTAGCTGTGGTACAACAAATGCGCTTCGTTTTTTTGCTAAAGGTGATTTTCAAAGCGGAATGTGTGTCTGTATGCGAGTGAGAGACTGTCTGTGTCCCAGTACTTTTGGCCATATTAGCCAGTTCATCTGGCTTAAGGGTTCAGAGCATGACATTGTTTAATATCCATATTTTGAAGATATTACCAAAGATACTCTGACGATACAATATTAAGGACTGTAGCCTCAAAGTTACTAATGGCAGAACCCGACCTCACGACTTTCCTGCACAGACATAAAAGTCGATCATCGATGTTAGATTGTTTATTTAGGATTCCTAACTCAAAATAAGATAAGATTCCTAAGTTCAGTTAGGATTTACTTCTGTAATACCAAATTGAAAAAAAATCCTCTCTCAGATCGTCCTATCTTAACTTTAAGCTTAAGTTAGGAAGGTTCTGTAATACGGCCCCTGGTCTTCAACCAACCCAGAAGGTCGCAGGTCACCCCACTGCTGACTGACTGACACTGGCTCCCCATGGAGGTCAGAATTAAGCTCAGTCACTAATTTTCACCTACAGAGTGAAATCTGTGTCTTGAACCTTAATCCCATCATTCAGCCTGATGTTCCTACTCCCTCCCTCCACTCCTCCAAGAACATCATCTGGCTCTGCCACCCCTACACACAAGGTAAACCCAGTCCAGACTGGTCTCATTCTGGTTCCCAGTCCAGACTAGTCTCATTCTGGTTCCCCACTGGTGGGATGAGCTGCCAGATAGGGAATCCCTCCCTATCTTCAAAAACCTCCTGAAGACTCATCTTTTTAGAGAGAATCTTCTCTAATAATGTACTTCTTGCATAACTCTTACCTAAGATTTAGCATTTAATACTCTTTTTAGTTCTCACACTGTCTTGAAATTAAATGTGTCCTCATATTAATGTAAATTAGCCAGCGGATCATGTTACATACACTCTTTCCTTACATTAGCTGCTCATGAGAAATCCCCCAAACTGAAAAAGCAGATGAAAGATTTTCCAGTTGTGCAGAGAGAACGAATATTTTCAAAATTACAGAGCAAAAATTAATACTTGCCATTGAGTGCTCAGTGTCCTGTGACTGCACAGTTGGAAAGTGCCTGGACACAACTGAATGCTGTTCTTCACTGTCTGAACTAGAGAGGGACAGGAGCAGGTTTTAGGACAAGCTGAGAGCTGGAACATTATGTAATAAGTGAAAACAATAGAAAGTCATGTCATCATTACAAATAATATCACATCACCCTTTTGCATTGCATCATGCAAAAGACATATAAACACTTCATGTTGTTAATCTCATTGTGCAAGTTAGTTAAGGTTAATCTGCTGAATTACTGAGCAAAACATTTTTTATTGCTTCCTAGCTGCTGTCTTTTGTGGGTCTAATAAACAGATGTTGTATATAGCATGTATAGAAATGAAACCCACTCTTCCAGAAATAATTAGTTTACTTTCAGCCTAAAATGAAGACTCCCACAGTAAAAAAATAATCTAACGTATTTACTGAATGCAACTTGTCTAGTTGAGTGATAGCAACAGCTTAGAAAGTGAAAAAAAAACAACAATAATTGAGATGGATAAAAGGCTACCCTCTGTGTCAATACTTTGTAGACCAGTTTTTGCTTTAATTGCTGTCTTGAGTCTGGTGGGAGACTTCTCTACCAACTTTGCATGTCTAGACTGTAGAATATTTGCCAAGTCTTCTTGGTTGAACTGATTCTTTTCTATACCCACTGTAGCTCATTAGTTAACCAAGCACACTAACTAGAGATTTAAACATGATTACAATGTGTAGATGGTATTTCGGTGTGGAAAAACTCACACCATATTAACATATACAACAAAGCTTGCACACAAGATTGTTAAAATGAAGCTAACAAGCTAACTATCAAGCACATTGTTAGCAAGCACTGCACTCATAACAGCAAGCTACAAAGTTAAATAGTGGTCATGATTTGAATATATGAAAATGTTATTACTTAGATGAACATACTGCAATGTTGTGAAAAGCATTCTTACCTTTGTTTGCTCATGATGAGTCCCTCTGTGTTTGGATGTTTAGTAGAGTGGAGCAGAGTGGGGGAGGGGCACACTGGGCCTCCGGGTGGGGGAAGGGCGGAACAGGTGCGAGGGGGATGGTAACAGTGGGGACCTGATTTGTCAGGTGAACACACTTCTCAAACTCCTGCGCTGTTCAGCTCTTTTCTAACACAGCAGCGAGATGGGTGGGAACAGTGGGGACTGGATTTGTCAAGTGAACACACACTCAAACTCCTGCAATGTTTAGCCCTTTTTTAACTTTACGGCAAGAAGTTTCACTTTGGAAGGATTCATTTTACAGTATCGCGCTGCTCTTTTGTGTAATTATCAAACAGCTCTGATTAAGACAACAAGGTTTGATTGGTCATTTTGGTTGTGGAGTTCAGTTGTAGTGTAGTTGATCAATCTGATCTCACAACTTTTTGTGCAGCCATTACGAAATACAATTTAATCAAAATACGTGCTGCAATCATGATTTAGGTCTTTATTTCGTGCAAGGACAATGCTTCACTTTTTCATGCTAGGACAACGCTTCACTAACCTATGTATTTTAGGGTTAGGGTTAAGTTTAGGATTAGGGTTAGGTTTAGGGAATTCCCCATTTCAAGGCATTTTTAACCACTTTGCAAACAAATACGATAAGGAATCAACTCATTATTTCTCTCCTACTGCCCCTCAGTCACCAGTTGGATGGGCTGAATGGTTAGGGTTAGGGTGTTGGCCCTGCAATCAGATGGTTGGGGTTTGAATCCCAACAGCCAGTGTCACCGCTGATGTTCCCTGGAGCAAGGTACCATCCCCCATACACTGCTCCCCGGGTGCCTCACTGGCGGCAGCCCACTGCTTCACTTGGTGAATGGGTTAAATACAGAGAAATCATTTTATTGTGTGTTGTACTTGTATGATGATGCATGTGACAAATAAAGAATATCTTATCTAGTTACCCCTGATACTGCTGAAAATAGAGAGTAGTAAAGCATTATCCTAGTACAAAAAGCCCTAAATCCTCATTGCAGCACGTATTTTGATCAAATTGTATTTTGTTTAAATTGAAAACTTGCGAGACCGGGCTGAGTTGATGGATTCAAATGAAAAAAAAAAAAAAATTATAACAGTTTAGGTTTACAGAACTAAAGTTGCATCACCCACAATTTACTGCAGAACCCCCAGTTTATGTCAGAACTTAACCCACAGTTTGTCAGAACATAAAACATATTAACATTAGAATTAATATGAAATGACATGTTGAGTATTTTGGAACAGTATAAAAAAGACACTGAATGTCACCAAAACATTTGAAAGAGCACATTCCAAAAATAGTATTAATACATATAAACAGGACCGCACAGTAGGAGTGAAATTCAGTAGAGAGGAGCAAAGTTGAGTGGAGAGTGGAGCAGGGTGGGGGTGGGGAACGCTGGAGTTCATGGTGGGGTAACGGCAGAAAAGGCGGGAGATCTGACCAAAGGTGGGGGAGGGGAGGGACCGGTGGGGACTGGATTTGTCAGGTGAACACACACTTCCACTCAAACTTCTGCACTGTTCAGCTATTTTCTAACACAACAGTGAGATGGGTGGTAATGGTGGGGACCGGATTTTTCAAGTGAACACACTCAAACTCCTGCAATGTTTAGCTATTTTCCAACACAACAGAGATATGATTAACTTCTAAAGGATTGCATTTTGCAGCTCTGGTTAAGACAACAAGGTTTGATAGTTTGTTCGGTTGCTTGTATGCTTGTTAGTCTTTGCAACATGAGATACATACAGAAAAGTGGTAGCTGGTTAGTGATTTATTTTTTTAAAGGCATTGCTCCTGACCTGACCTCCAGATGCATCCATCACACAGGAATAATTATGTGCCTGAGTAACAACTCTACCATCAAAACAGCAAGAGACTACAAATAGCAAGCATTCACACCATATTTTAGAGAAGCAATATAGAAAGTGTTGTATCCAAGTATATCACTGTTGTTTCACAAACTACAGTATGTCAAACCACAACACCTTGCAATTGATGTATTTCATCTTCATACTAAGTTGCCTGTTGTCTGGAAACCTGTTTCATGGAAAACATTTGCCAGACTGTACACTATTTTCTTCTTGTAAGCTGTCATTGAATTATATTACATTATATTCATTCATAAAACCTATGACTTCTTGGACACTTTTATCCAAAGTGACATACGAATTGAAGAAATACTAATTTATATTTAATTTACGGCATTTTGCAGATGCTTTTATCCAAAGCAACTTCCATTCCCAAACTACAGGGACAGTCTCCCTGGAGCAACCTGGGGTTAAGGGTCTTGCTCAGGAACCTAGTGGTGTTATTCTGAAGGTAGGATTCTTGGTCCAGAGGGAAGTATCCTATCCTAGACCACCAACAGACCAACACTCAAGTTTCAACACAGTAGTATAACAATATGCAAGGAGGGAGTAGGGAGTAGTGCAAGAAGATTTACGATACATAGTGCATCAGGAGAGGAGCTCTCTGAATAGATGAGTGTTCAAGAGGTTCTTAAATATAGAGAGGGGTTCTGCTGCTCTGGTTACCTTTGGCAGCTCATTCCACCAGTGGGGAACCACAAATGAGATCCATCTAGACTAGGTTCTCCTTGTGTGTAGTGATGGCAGAGCTAGATGATGTTCTTTGGAGGTGTGTAGGGACAGGTCGGAACATGAGCCTGAATTATGCAATTATGGTAGCTACGTGCAGACCTAGATGTCACTCTCTAGGCAAGAGTTAGTGACCTCTGAACAAGTTGTAAGGGCCTACCCATCTTAGCAAGGTTTAGCTGTAGGTAATGATCTATGTTGATATATCTGATAGACAAGCTAAGATGCATGCCAAGAGAGCGTGGTCATCTGGTAGGAAGGACCGGTGTAGCAGTGATAAGAGAAGCCATGAGAGCATTTAATCAAGTCCAACATGGTGTAAATTGCAAAGAATAGAGGCCCCAGTACCGAGCCTCGACGCCTCCAGTGGGCAGCTGATGGGAATTATATGTTCATTCCAACCACAGTACCTAGAATGAATGCACAGAGAGGTATGATTTGAACCAAGAATGGGCTGTACCTGAGCTGCCCATGTCTGAGAGGATGGATAGGAGGATGGCATGATCCTGTATCGAAGGCCACAGCTAGATCCAGAAGGATAAAATAGGAGGACTGAGCTGCCGTTTTGACTGTTTACAAAGCCTCAGTCACTAACAGTGGGGTGGCCACCCTATTAACCAGACTGTTTTGGATGAAGGAGATCATTACGATAGAGGAATTCTGAAACCTGTTTAAAGACCACACTTTCAATGTTTTTGGATGAGAATGGAAGCTATGGGATTGTCTGATAATTCTCAACTCGAGCAAGGCTGAGGGAAAGCTTTTTCAGCAGAGGTGTTACCTGAGCCTGTTAAAAGTTTGTAGGAAGTGTTCCAGAGGTTAATGAGTGTAGGACGTGTAATCCAGAGGCATCTTCAGCATCCTTCACCCAACACACTCAGAGTCTCTCCTCAGGATTCTCCTCCCAACACACTCAAAGTCTCTCCTCAATATCCCAACCACAAGCAACAATAGCACTCACACTCATGATAGTAGATGACATTTGCAAAAAAATCAAGACTAACCCCAAACCTGTTGAATTTTTTCAAATAATTACTGTAGGCAATGTTATGTCAATGGTAGGCCTAAACATAACATTTCCCCCATGGATATGGGAAGTGAATGAGCTAGGGCTCCCAAATTCGGCACTCACACTCTCCCAAGATAGTAGATGGCATTTGCAAAAAATCATGACTGTGCTCCACCCTGGTGAATTTTGGCATTTTTTTCAAATAATTACTGTAGGCAATGTTATGTCAATGGTAGGCCTAAACATTACATTTCCCCCATGGATATGGGAAGTGAATGAGCTAGGGCTCCCAAATTTGGCACTCACACTCCCCCAGGATAGTAGATGGCATATGCAAAAAATCATGTCTCTGCTCCACCCTGGTGAAGTTTGGCTTTTTTTTTTCAAATAATTTCTGTAGCCAATAATTACAAAGTCAATAGGGAATTGCAGGCTCAACTTGGAGTTCATAATTCCATAGGGAGTAAGATAATGTTCCTTAAAAGGCCAGAATTGTAAGAGTGACATTTAGGGGTGCTTTGATCTCAGGCTATGATATTATGATATTAAAGGCTTTAATCTCAAATCTTTGCTCGCTGCGACTGAACCAAACATCCAACCGGGAACCATAACAAAGTGAAGCGTTCTCCTAGCACAAAAGAAAGATTTTATGTAGTGATGGCTTCACGAAAAGTCGTGAGACCGGGTTGATTGGCCATGCTGAGTATGCCCTCCAAAAATTAGCAAGTCAAAAGGTTTTTGGCCATGCATCCCAGATGCTTTGACAACACAACAATCTGCTGTTAGAATACAGTAGAATACTGTAAAATACACTAGTGCTGTTACTGTTCCTGTCCTGAAAGGTTTTATTATTGCTCTCTTCAGCTCATTTTACTGTGTACTGTGTGTATGGCTAAAATGACAGTAACATCTGCATTACTTGACTTGGCTGAATGCTCAACCTTTTGTGATGATGGCTTTTAATTAAGGCCTCCTCATTTTCTATACAGTCAGGGTTGTTACATTGACTCCTGAAATGAAGGCTATGTTGGTTTAGAGCAGTGTTTCTTAGGATGTGACAAGGGCTACAAGCAAACATGACACTATGGGGCCACCTTGGGCAGGACAGAGTTTTAAGTGTGGGTGGGGCTTTTTCCCCTTGCCCCAGGGCGTTACCATGGCACATGACAGGTAATGTTTTGTTATAGATGTTCTGGAGTCAGGGTTATTTAAACCTTTTATTCACAGTCCACATGATTAAACAATCTTCTCAAGTTTTCTGATTTTGACTCATAAATGTCAGCAGTAACAATGATGATAAAATGTACACAATAAGTAAGTAATAAGTCCATGGCATGAAAATGTAATTCGTTCTGTCAATCACACTTCAACAATTAAAACTGCACACAGTAAACAAGGCAGCAAGACAAATTGTACAAAAACGCATGTGGTACTTTTCTACCAATGCCATTCCCTTTAGTTCATTTCTAAAATTTAGTCAGGCAGCAAAGTAGGCACCACTGTTTAGGACCCCTGCAGTTATCGATACAGTCAATGTTAACAAGAAGCAGAATGGAGGTCCTAAAGTCACTAAACTACTGTAATCTCACAGTTGGCCTGCAGCTGAGAGTGAGCATTATGTCCACTACAAGTATTCATGTTTTATTGTTACCTCATGATATTCTGTTAATCAGTAGATGTTAACCATGATTTACCTCATTTATGCTCTTGAATGCATTGAATTTGTATTTCTTGCTCTTGTTTTCTTGGTATATTACATGTTTATTATTTAGCCATGTTCTATGCTGAGAAATACGTTGTTTGATAAGACTGTGAAATGAAAATAATTTTTTAGAAGTAAATATATACTTAAATATTAATATTTATATTAATATATAAATAATTATCCACTAATATAAAAAAAATCAAACAAACATTTTGAGTAATATGCTAAAATTACAACTCAGTAGTTAAAAGAAAATATTAATATTTAAAATAATTTTATTTATATACATATATATTTTAAAAAATAATTTCTGATGCCATTTATTGGTAAGATAACATGATTTCAACAATTCCTATTTGAAAAAAACCCAGTGTGACGTATTAAGACCACACTCATGGTTGTTCCACATTTGGCCACATGGGGCGCACTTCAGGAAAAAAAGTGTGACGTAATAAAACCGCACACACAGTTGTTCCACTTTTGGCCACATGGGGCGCACTTCGACACACACCACTTACACACTACTTATACACACACACACTTTTTGTCATGTTTTTCATACACCATGGGGACATTCGCCAATTTCAATGAAACTTTGCCAGATAGGTTAAAAAAACGCGTTCTATTGATTGCAATGGTTGTGCCTGTGGGGACCTCTCATCGGGTCCCCACCGAACGAGCGGTCCCCTCGGGTTTGGTGTGCAAACAGAGGCCGGTCCCCACCAAGATATAAAGACAAACACACACACACACACACACACACACACACACACACACACTTACTTCACTGTCCCCCTTCCCCCACAACACACTTACTCAAACACATGTCATACCTTTAATGATATACACTGATAATTCTTGCACAGTAACTTGGCAACCGTATCATTGTTATCATTATTAATATAGTCCCAATATCTTACTTCATAACTGTACATGTGACAAATCTTTGTATCCTTATATTTTAATGGAAAATTAACGTATTGTTTGTCATGTTTCACAGCATCCTACACATTTTCGTTCCAAACCTGTTCCAGAACAGTTCTGCCAGGATGGGGAGTTTGAATGCCCCTGTTGCAATTTCAGCACTGGAGAAAAGTTCTCTTTTACATTGCACTTGGAGAACCACATACATCATGCAGTGGAGCATGGAGGTATGGTGTTAGCATTTCTTGTGTTTTCTGTCATTTTAAAATTGTGTTTTTAAACTAATTTTAAATTAATTTTGTCCTATCAGGGAAAGAATGTCTGGGCAGTAGATGCTTATGTTGTTGCCACTTGGCAACCACCTCATCTGCAAGACCCATTTCAGAGTCTACCCGTAAGTACTTTTAAATTTTTTTTTTTTGGTACCTATTACTACACATTGCTGCCTAATGTATGTAATGCCATTTGTTATCACCTATAGGATGATGCAGCATCGAAAGACTGCATCCTTTTCCCTGTGTGGAAACCTGGACACTGGTTTCTCAGCGTAAGTCTTTAAATGTAGCTAGTATGTAACTATTAGAAGTGTAACTAGTACAATTGGTAGCATAGAGCCAAATATTTTCATGGTGCATGTATTTTGTAATGAAAATGGTGACAGTTTTTGCAAATATTTTTTAATGAACATGTAATTTGTTAGTTACTAGTTCAAAGTTAAATTCTACCAAAGTCAAAGACATGGCATGTGAGCTCTTTATCCAGCATTGAGACTTGGCTGCAAAGAACTGTTTTACTTTAAAACACACATTTCGGTCCAGAGCTGTTAATTAATCCATCTTTAAATGCAAGTATGGTGTCTGTGCAGTGAATTCCCTGGTCTTCCAAATGACCATCGATTGTGTGACACAGTTTGGGTCTGCTATGTAAACCAAGGCATTTTGAATCTAATGCACAGATACTCAACACTGTATACTTCACAGGTCCTGCTTCCAAAGCGATTTTGGATTTATCAACTTGACTCAGCCAACCCTAGTGGTTTTGGCGACAGTGCCTATTTAGAAATGTTCAGGTTTAATTTTCAAATACTCTGAACTGTTCATGATGTTCCACAAATGAAGTTCTCATTGTGCATGCTTTGAGTGTTGTGCATGCCCTCAAAGATGACT
>JBBPCY010072558.1:0-10943 GCA_037974405.1 Brachyalestes nurse
TGATTTGATGTGATCCTAATTTCTTTCTTTTTTCTGCAACAACTGAGAAGTAAATGGTGATGTCTTCACAGTATTCTGATTTTTTTTATTCTTGTTTTTGTGGGTTTTATGAGCTGGAAGCCCAAATTATGTACAAATGAACAACTATGTACTTGAAATCGTTTAAGTTGTGTTGCCCTGAATCTATAATCTATGAAAGTGTAACCGAAATAAATCAACTTTTCCATGATATTCTAATTTTTTGGAAAGGGTCTGTAGTTAGTCATAATGTGGATCAAATAGAATTAATTCTACTACTACTACTAAAGAGGTGTTTTCAAAGTAAAACTGAAAATGTACTTCAAATGCATTCAGTTTTTTTAATCAAATCAAAGGTGTGATAATTAGCCCATGTTCAGGTGGGCCAGAGCTGAAACAACATAAAATTGTTATTAGGATCCCAAGACTGAAAAAATACATCAGCCTATAATGATCTGTTTTTCCTCTGATAAAGAGACATTAGTATAATCTATAGATTCCAATATGACATTATAATACATTAGTAAGGTTCTGAACTGATGTATCGCAGCAGGTGTTTAATCCTCCTCTCTGTACCACACTTTGATTGACATTAATAAGAGCTTTTCTCCATCTTTCAAAGAAGCAAGAGATTAAAAGGTTGAATAAATGCCAAAAGACTGAGATCCTTCTGCCCCTCTGGAATGAAACGGGTAAAAAAAAACATTTACTTGTAGAAAGATAAGAGGGAAAATAATTCCCAGAACGTTGCATTTACAGATCAGAGAGGATTTATTGCCAGCTCACCCAAAAATAAGTGACCCATATCATGTTTTTTTCAGATAAAAGAGTTTAATGTAGTATATAAAGACAAATTTTACCATTTGTGCCCCAGTCCTTAGAGTCCATTTGTGAAATTTAAGCAGAAAAAGGAGAGCTTCAGCTTGGGCTGCTTTTAGAATTCCGTACAATACAGACAACCAACCATGACAGATGTCAGTCGTAAAAGCCAAGAAAATAAAACAAGCCCTTTTGAAAAACATGTATGCTGGTGGTATTTAAGGGAAAAAAAAACATTTTAAAAACATGTAAGATATGAGCTCCTGAAGGATTGGGACACACCCGTTTCTCAAGTGTTTGGACTTCTAATGAAGGGTAATCTTAACGCTTCAGACATTTTGACATTTTGGACAATGTCATGCTTCAAACTTTGTGGACACAGTTTGGGGAAGAATCTTTTCTATTCCAGCATGACTGTGTCCCAGCGCACAAATCAACCCCTAAATTCATGGCTGGATGAGTTCCGTGTGGAAGAACTTGACTGGCCGCACAGAGTCCTGGCCTCAACCCCATCCAACACCCTTGGGATGAACTGGAACGGTAGATTGAGAGCCAGGACTTCTCGTCCAACATCAGTGTCTGACCTTATGAACGCGTGAATGGACACAAATTCCCACAGAAACACTCCAAAATATTGTGGAATCTGTTATAGCTGCAAAGGGGGGCCAACTCCATATTGAAGTCTATGTATTTGAATGCAATGTCATCAAAGTCCCTGTTGATGTAATGGTCAGGCGTCCCAATACTTTTGTCCATGTAGTGTGGGCGCTGTGTGTTTTCTGCAGGAACAGGTGTGATGCGACAGGTGTTTTGCAGTACTCAGTGATGTCCGACAGAGGCCGCTGTTTGATCAGTTGTGTGGATCAAAGTTCGAACGGTTAAGAGCTTTTACTGATTATTAATTTCCCTAAAATGAAGCACCTGAACCCAAAGTTTTGACTTAAACCACAAATCACTTTCTCCGCAAGGTCTTTTTAATTAAATTAAACTCAAAGAGCTTAACTGGTCTGACTGTGAGCGTGTCCAGTACTGCCAAAGCATTGAAATTAAACATAAAAGATGTATCAGTCAAATAAGGTAAAACCAATAAGTGAATACAAATACAGATAAAAGTAATAATAATACTTATATTACTACTAACAATAACAATACTGAAATAAAATATAGCAGCAAACTTAACGAGAAGTATGAACTAGAAGTAGCGAGTAATGTGTCAATTGTGTCAGTAATAATAATTTCAGCAAAGTAATAATAATATCAGTAATTATGTCACTGATAATAGAGAAAGTAGTATTAATAACATCATAACATCATTATTATTGTTTTTGTTGTTTTGTTGGTAGTATTGTTGTTATTATTATTGTTGTTATTATTATTATTGTATTATTATGCCAATGTAGTAACATAAGATTGAAATGGAACACAGATAGAAATGAAATATACAATATTACAATAGCCTAAATGGAGTTGGTCCCCCTTTGCAGCTATAACAGCTTCCACTCTTTGAAAACTTTCCACAAGACTTTGGAGTTTCTGTGAGAATTTGTGCCCATTCATTCTGTAGAGCACGTATGAGGTCAGACACTGATGTTGGACGAGAAAGCCTGACTCTCCGTTCCAGTTCAGCCCAAAGGTGTTGGATGGGGTAGAGGTCAGGACTCTGTGTGGGCCAGTCAAGTTCTTCTACACCGAACTCATCTAACCATGTCTTTAAGGAGCTTGCTTTGTGCACTGGGGCACAGTCATGCTGGAATAGAAAAGGTTCTTCCCCAAACTGTGTCCACAACGCTGGAAACATGGCGTTGCCCAAAATGTCTTGGTATGCTGAAGCATTAGGATCGTCCTTCACTGGAAGTATGGGTCCTTGCCCAACACCGAGAAACAGGCGTGTCCCAATACTTTTGTCCATATAGTGTACGTTTCTTTACGCTCCACCCCCTTCTTGTTTGTCCAATCAGAGTGGAGGGAGCCTCTGCGGTCAGAGAAACACAGTAGACTGTTCTCCAGTCGTTATTTGGGTGTCTGGTGTTTAGGAGCAGAACCTGTCGAAGGAACTTTGTCTCACCTTTATAATTTCAGCTCATTGTAATTCTGAAAATAAATAGAGATACAGAAATAAATAGAGAAAAGCATTCCTCCGAACACCTGCTGGAACTAGAACAACTTTTCTCCTTTTACTGGAGTCCAAGAGCTCTGTTTATTCAGGTAAACAAAAGTTTGGCTTGATTTTTTTGTGGTTAGTTTACACTCAAACTAGCACCATAAATTTATTGTTTATGCAAGAGAAATATTTTTAAATATAATTCTTAAAAGCTTGTCCTCAGTCTTTGTTTCTTGTGTTTTCCTTGCGAACAGCTTTTTAGCTTGGTGCTATTGACAGGTGTTTATTATCAGTGCATGTTACAAATATAAGTAGGAGTTGTGAAGTCATCGAGAGAAACGAGGTTTAGACTGTGTTTAAAAAAATATACAAGAAAGAAATCCAACCCCTGAATATCGTTGTGTGGTTTATAAAGTTTAGAGAGAATGTATTCGGTAAGGGCTGTTGAGATGAACGGCACTTTTGATGATTAGTGACTGGGCCACGTTGCTGTCCATTGTGAAAATAAAGCATTTTGTCACTTTTCCTCTTTTTCTCTGATCATGTAAAGCAGTATCAAGTCTGAAAGCTGATTTACAGTTTGTGTCCATAGAACTTTTCTACTTTTTCTCTTTGATCTTCTTCTTGTGTATGGGTATCAGTGTGAAAACAGGTGTAGATGTTATATAGTGTCTTATTTTTCTCTATTCGATCTAGGATCCACCGTGTAGTTTAGATCAGTGTGATCTGTGTGTGTGTGTTGCTGGAGTTTCATAGGAACCAGACCAGTGACTTTATTGGAGATAAAACTGCATGTCACTCATAACATTTTAAATCATGGGATCAAAGTGCAGTTGTCACAGGAGTGTGAGTAGAGCTTTGCGTGCGTGTGTGTGTGTGTGTGTGTGCTACTGTGTGAATTTGTTGTTAATTAAAAGTTGACAAACAGCACACACACTTACACACGTGTACCCGATCCTCACATCCCACTGTATCCATATTCACACACACACACACACACTCCACTCTACAGAGCACAGACAGAGGAGCTGTTGTTTTATCCTCTGTCACAAACACACACACACACACACACTCTTTCTCTCCCTGTGCCTCTTAAACACACACCAGTGTATACTCTCTCGCTCTCTCTCGCACACACACATGCACACACAGACATTGTTTCTCTCATTCTCCTCCTCTTTTACTCTCTGTCTTTCTATCTCTCTCACTTGCTTTTTCCTTCTGTTCTTTCTTTTTCCCTCTCTTGTTCTTTCGCTCTCTATCTGTCTCTCTCTCTGTCTTTCTCTCTCACACACACACACTCATTGTCCCCCCCTGTGCCTACCCTCTGGTTGCTATGGTAATCATGTTCAGGCTAAGTGCAGCCTTGACTTTTCTCTCCTGCGGAGTGTAGAGACGGGTGGGGGGGTTGGTAGGTGCCCAAAGAGAGACAAAAACACACACTACTCCCTGCCCCAAACCAAAGCTCTGTCTGCATTCCCCCCACCGGCCAGCAGCTTCTATTAGACACAACACGGGTCACGAAATCATTAGAGTCACACAGAATCACCACAAACAGTTTAACTACAGGCTCATTTGTGACAGTAAGTGTATGACTCGCTGTTATCTGTAAACATGGACTAAAGTACAGACAGCTGTCACACTCAAAGATGGCTACTACTGTACAGATATGTTGCGTCGTTCACCTTTACTCCCTTTTAGACATTCATAGATAGCTAATAATATTAATAATAATAGTAGAGGTACAGAATTGCATTTTTCAGTAGAAGTGTTGTACAGGGGGTCCTTGAGTTACGACACAGATCTGTTCCTACGACAGCCATGTTACCTCGAAACACATCCTAGCCTGAGTCACTTACCAATCCTAACACAGCTGTAAAATCATAATCTAGAACATGAAAACACAACTAAGACACAGAAAAAGGAAAAGGACATAAATATACTGTATATGTACACTGTACTACAGTAACAGAAAAAAGGTAAACCGCGTGTGCTTTTAATAGTCTAAAATGACATAAACGTACTCAGGGATGCCAGCTCCTTCACTCCTACACCAAGTTACTGTGTATTCCTCCACCGCGCACAACCAAACTAGTAATGGGAGTGAGTGTCATAAACTTCATGTCGAGACTGTCATAGCCCGAGGAGCCCCTGTATACACATCTTTCCCAAAATAACCATTAGAAGTACAATAGTAGCACCTCAAACAGCTACTAAAGTACTGAGTAGCTAATAGGACTGTAGTGGACCTTCTTAATACATCCAGAATCTATCTGCAGAGTAACTAAACATTGCTCTCTTCTTTTTGATCAAAAAAACTCCAAAGTGTGTTGAGTGAGCACCAGTAATGCAGTCTAGAAGCTGAACCAACACAACTGAATCAACTTGAAGTAAAAAAAAAAAGTCAATTAGAGTTAAATGTTATGGCCTGAAAAGGAAAAAAACAGATTATTTTCCTCCCTGATACTGCTGGCTAGCCTAGGTAAGGCGACACACTTGCAGGAGGTTTTTGTTATTTCAGGAGTTTGGACAGGAAATGCAACCAAAAGTGACACTGAGCGCAGCGTAGCTTCTGATCCTCAGGTAAACAGAAATAGTTCCAGAACAACGTGCTGGACTCAGTGCTTCAGACACATAGTCAAGACAGAAACAGTTCCTAGAACAGTTCCTTAGGTCTACCTGGTCAGTGTCTTCGGCGCTGGAGAGGGACTGCCAGGTGTACTAGTTCTAACAAGACATAGACAAACAAAACAACAAACCATACTAACCAGTAACCACGATGGCGAACAGACACTGGATTCTGGTTCAGGCTGGATATTTATAGGGAGAGGGAAATGCAGAACAAGTGTTGACAGTCAGGTGAGCAGGAGAAACCAAAACAAGAGGCTGTAAAATGTTTGTTTGTCATTTGTGAACTCACCACAGCACACAGTGTGAACAGCGCAAAATTCGTTCTCTGTGTTTAACCCATTCACCCGGTAAAGCAGCGGGTGGCCAGGAACACAGCGCCCAGGGAGCGGTGTGTGGAGACAGTACTTTGCTCAACCGTACCTCAGAGGTGCTACCAGTAATCCAGGGATTCGAACCCGTAGCCACTAGGCCATGGGAGATCATGGGTCTCAAGAGGCCGTTGGCAGGGCACCAGGAGATGGGGAAACCAGCTGCAGGGGAGCGGGGAACTCAGACGGCTGCAATAAGAGACAGGGGACTCAATTGCAGATGATCATGGGACTCATAGGCCGTCGGCGGGAGACCAGGATTCTGTACAGCCAGCTGCTCAAAACCAGGGAACTCAGATCCTGGCTATAATAACAAGGGAACTGGGCAGCTAATGGCTGGGAATCATGGGACCTAGAGATTGGGAGGCCATTGGCACTAAACCAGTGAACTGGGCAGCTGTCGACGGCGGACCAGGAAGGTTTTCTCAGAAAAATATAAATGCATGAAAATTTTTTGCAACTGGTTACTATACACCTCTGCCATTAATCAACTCTAAAGGAAATATCTTTGATTTACACCCTGCTTGTCAAAAGTTGTGGGTGCTTTGCCTGTTTTTGAGAGTTAAATGTACCTTTACTACTCAGCGAATTAAGGAAAAGTCTGCATGAAGCAATTAAGCGCTTTGTAGCTTCAACACTTAGCTTCAGCACAGTATCCTCCTTGGTATGAAAAATTTCACCAAAGCCAGATTTAGCCAAAATAAATTTCTTTATCAAACTAAAGTTAAATGCTTCATTTTCAAACTCTTTTGGCCTAAAGATGATTTACATTCCTGAGTGAAGATGAGTGCTGACATTGCAACAAGGAGATAAATTAATGACCTTTGGCCTTTATTAGCAACACAGACGTCAGGGGGCAGTTATGGTGCCTGGACAAAAGTCAGTACTGTTCTCCACATGTGCATGTTTGACTGCATAAATATCAATTTGCCATAGTCGCTAAAGCATGAGTTCATTTCTATTTTTCTTGTTTGACGTTTTTATACATTCGATAATTATATGATTTCTTACATTTTTCAAAAAGACAGTTGGGTTTTTTTTCAATATTCAAAATTTCATCAGGTGATCAAAGATAGAAACACCTAATTCTGTTGTATATTAGTCAAATATATATGATATTGCCTTCCTCCAAACAAGCTGTATTGTAAGTTAGACTGTGAAAGAAAAGTTGACCAATATTCTGAAAAGTCCCAAACTTTTCACTTCCAGAAAAAAGCCAATAATTTATCACTCGACACAAAACAAATCTGTGGGAAATAGAAATAAAAGCATTTGTGTAATCTTAAACAAAACAATACAAACAGACAATCTGGCCCTCAGTTCACTCTGGACTTTTCACAGAGAGACAGACAATGAGAGGGATTCAGCTTCACTCCCACAGGCCACAACTCTGAACAGCGGCTCCGTGTGTGTATGTGCGTGCGTGCGTGCATGTGTGTGTGTGTGTGTGAGAGAGAGAGAGAGAGAGAGAGAGAGAGAGAGAGAGAGAGAGAGAGAGAGAGAGGATTCCTGGTACCGGCGTCCCCATTACGCTTTCTCTTCTTACCTCACACTGCTGAACACACCCTGATTACACAGGCTTCACTCTTACAGTACGTTCTGATCCACATGTTGGTGCACACGTAGCCATTTTTTTGAGTGTGATCATCCAAAATAATTTGTATAATCATACAAATAATCATACAAACACATATATAGATTTCTGTTCCAGATCTAAATTCTGATCGGCTGAACCACTAGCAACAACTGATTTTTGGATTAATGGAGCAGGTTATTAAATAACATTGTGCAGTTGTTGGAGCATCTCTTTAACAATTATGTTCCTTGCCCTACTGTAAAAGAACTACAGTGCTGGATATAAGAATGGTTTGTTAAAATTTTTATGAATGTGTCACAAATATTAATACAAACACCCCTTAACCATGTAACCATTACATACAGCCTACAGTGGATCAATGATTTTTTAAAATACACTTCAGTAACAAATATGTTCATGTTTTAGATAAAAATAAAATAAGTTCAGTTTGCCATGACAAACTGATGTCCTTTTACATAGCCTTTGGTGTCTATAAGTGCCTGAAGATTTACCATTACAACTTGCTAAGCTAGCTTAGTTAGCGATAGCCTCAGAGAGTAAAGTAAAAGTGACCATTCTGTCATTTATGAACACACAGTGTGAACAGCACAAAATTATTTCTCTGTGTTTAACCCATTCACCAAGTGAAGCAGCAGACAGCCAGGAACACAGCGCCCAGGGAGCAGTATGTGGGGGGAGCAGTGTGTGGAGACGGTACCTTGCTCAGGCTACCTCAGAGGTGCTTAGCAGTCTTGAGATTCAAATCCACAACTTCCTGATCGCAGGCCGAGCGCCCTAACAACAAGTCTACCAGCTGTAGAAACACAAGGTGGAGGTTTGCGATGGTCTAGCCTGTGAGCAAATTCTTCACCAGATCATGTTCCTTAGCACGTGATTCCTCAAATCATGTCAGTTTAACTTGATTTGTGGTTTCAGACCCTGTATGTCATACTGTTACCTCTAAACACGAACAGTTTGGCACTGCAAAAAACTCATTTTTAATTAAAGTCATGCACTAAATTGTCCATGTCTTTTGGCAGGTGTCTTCCTCACCATCGTTGAGCTATGTTTGAAAAGCAGCCATACGACAGCCCACCCATGTATAGCCCTCCATCTAATGGCTTCGGGCCTCCAGGTAGCTTCCAGCCCCCGCGGACTGAGATGGATGATTACCCTCCCCCTCCTGGGTCTTACTACATTGGAGAGGAGGTTCCCCAGCACTTCTACAAATGGTCCTCCCCACCTGGTATCATCAAGATAATGGAAGGTGCAATTGTGGTCTTGTGCCTGGGCATTTTTGCCTGTGTCGCATCCACACTGGTCTGGGATTTGCAATATGGTTACGGTTATGGATCCGGGCTTGGATATGGTACTGGCTATGGTTCTGGATATGGGTATGGATCTGGCTATGGATCTGGCTATGGCTATGGAGGAATTGGTTCTAGCTACTACGGAGGCGGATACTACAATTATCCAACACCTTACACCGCCAAGAGTGCAATGATTGCAATGGCAGCCATCAACTTTGTTGTGGCATTGGCTTTCTTTGTGGCGAGCTTCTCCAAAACCAGGGCTATGAAAGGCAGGAAGTTCTACCTGGCCGTGCTGGTGTGCAGCATCATTCTTGCTGTGCTTCAGGGCATTATTAACATTGTCTATATCGTGGGAGTGAACCCCATGGCTCAAAGCTCCTCGAGCATGCTCTACAACCCCATGCTAATGATGTGCCAGAATTTGTATGGGAACAGTGTGACGGGAATGGGAGCAGGATTCCCGCTCTACAACCAGTACCTCTACCACTACTGCTACGTCGATCCTCAAGAGGTAATGGCTAGTTCATCAAATTTGTACTTTTTCTCCCATACCCCAAATATTCATAATGAGCCAAGACTTGTTTAGTGTTTGAAGTTTGGTTCTTTAGTCTTGTATTGGTGTAACAAGGCTCACATTAAATAATCTAAAATACTTGTTTATGTGGTTTCTTACATTGTATCACATATTGTTGTCTATCCAAATGGTTTAAAGTACAGTTAACTAAAACGGAAAGTAGCAGTCATCCTGAAGCTTTTTTTACACTTAAGGCTTCAAGATGGCTACGACTACTCTTTTCAGTTAATTGTACTGTTATTGTACAGATAATATTATGTAATGCAAAATAAGACTCCACAAAAAAGAGATTACTTAACAACTTTGCTATAGTCTGAGGTAAGTGTGTGATGATTTAGGCATGCAGATAACATGATGCAAATTAGTGTACATGATATTCCAGCTACAGTAGCCTTGTAGCTCCAGTGCCAAGCTAACCTTGTTGATTGAAAAAACACTGAGAAGATGTCTTTTTAATGCCTAGTTTGTACAATACTCATTTGCAGCACATATCGAGTGATAAAACTCTGCTGGTTCCTATGCAATATGCATGAACTTATTCATCAATTTATAAAGAGAAGTGTGAGGGCACAAACCATACAGAATTTAAATAACCTTGTTATTTCCTGATCTTCAGCTAATTTTTCTTAACAAGTGATTCACATAAATGGTTTTAATTCCCTGGGTAATTTAAATGTACCCCAGTTTCAAGGTTGTAACACCATTTTTAACAGCCACCACAACCGCTATTCCCACAATGGTCAAAACACCTAAATTAAATTTTAATGTTATCTTATTCTCAGTCAGAATCTGATGAAAACTTGATTTTCAGTCATTTCGTGTTGTTTCCAGTACAGACATACATCAACACTGACGTTATATCTCATACAGCAACCAAACAAGTCCTGACCAATCGGGTATATTTCAGTTGAGAAGGGAAAACTATTTTCGTTCGTGATTGTTTTACACTTTCCACTTTTTGACATCATTTATATCAAATTGTTCCAGAACAATTAGAGAACAATGGATAAAATGTAGTCTGTGCTTGTTATCATTGTAGGTGTAGGCTACATCAAGACATATTTATAGCATAACAGGCAGCAGACAGAGATGAATAGAACTTTTATTTAATGCGTTTCATTTACAATTTAAAAAATAAGTGTATCTGTCTGTGGGTGCACGGAGAAGGATTAGGACAAGCTGGAATGAGTGAAATGTTAGAGTGTTTTACAGAGGATGCTGCTGAACCTTATATACCCATATTAGAGACCCAGATAGCAGATTAGGTCTCTATCTAGCAATGTAAAGCCACTATGGTTACTATGAATGTAAACATCTTTGATTTATGCACCAATTTTGGCAGTAAAATTAAGAATTAGACTTTGACTTGAAATATTTTCTGAAGGATTCTTATTCTAATATTATCTAGTATTATTCTAATATTATTGTTTAAATTGCTCCACTGTAAGTAGTATTGTGCCCAGTGGATACACACCGTTTTTTGCTTGGCACTAACGTAACACTGCAGATGTGCCAACAGTGTAATCATTAGTGATTGTACAAA
>JBBPCY010072559.1:0-10942 GCA_037974405.1 Brachyalestes nurse
CAAAGCCTGCAAGCCCACCCACACACACACACACACACACACACACACACACACACACACACACACACACACACACACACATTGATGTACCTCTTAGCGGACCAAGATACATGTTATTCTTAAGCTTGATTAGCTTAAGCAATCTACATCATGCCAAGTTTGCATTCTATGTTTAAATAATAATACCAGGGCACAGTATGCTTTTCACTTCGATAAGTAGCAAATGAATGCCGATTCATAAGAAACACAATCAGTCTGTGTGTTCATTACCTTATTGTATTTTTTTACTATTTATTATTTATTATAAACTATTTAACTAATTATTAGACGTTCCTCTTATTTCTTGTAGAATATTTTAGTTTTGCAAATACCGAATACAAGTTACTATATCACAGATTACAGATGTTTACAGCCTTTTTTAAGTTTGGTTTGCTGATGATCTTGCTTACAAATTGAATTAAGAAAATAAATATTGTGTTACATATTGTGTATTGTAGAACAAACATTGAAATATTGTGCCTTTTTGCCTTGTTTGTAGATAAAAAAAACCTAAATACTGTGGTATGTATATAAAGTGTATTGTGAAGATGCTCTTAACATATTTAAAATTTGGCCTGACAGCTCACCCATAAATTTAGGTCAGTCAGCGAGAAAAATCCAGAGAACGCATGTCTAATTCTTCTAATTCAACATATGGCTGCAAGCTTGTGATGATCTATGCGAGCCCAGCAGGTCACCTGTAAGCTTGACACCATTCTCCTAGCTTCCACCATCTCCCTCTCCAGTTGCTCCTGCTGCTCCCACAGCTGCTCCTCCCAGGCACAGCTCCGCATAAACATCCCATCATGCTCTGAGGCAGCTCCTGAGCCAGATAATCCCAGTTTAATCATCATTTGTGTAGAGGTGGGAAAGAAGATGCACTTCACCAGACAAATCAGAAGTTCTATAACGTCACCAACCAGTATCTTGTCCACGGCACTAAATTATCCAGAGGTTTAAAAAGTACCTGCTTTAGTTTTTGGATCTCCTGATTGGCTCTCCAAATATTGTGCTTTCTCCTCTGTTAGGCTGATGGAATCTTTTGGAGTGAGGATGGGACTGGGAGAGCTGAAACTGAGAGGACAGAAAAAAATAGTGAAGGGCTCGATTAACCTTGTTTAAACATAAATCACTGTGCTTACAATTAATGTGACACTTCTGGTGTTCTTTTTATTTGTGCTGATTTTTGGCATGTTTTCATTACTCCATACCCTACTTCACTACCCCTTCTGGGCCTTTAGCAAGGCAGCTAATATGTAAATCCTTGATGTTTGGTGACTTGATGTGTGCACCTCTTGATAGATAAGAGAAGGTTACTAAGTGGAGTAGTAGTTTACATGCAAAAAAGTTCAGTGATCATACTTCCCATACTGACAGAGACACAGCCTTTAGAACTCTGGTTAAAATATATAAGTTTAGAATTCTTTAACTTAAATTGGGTGCATGCTCCAAGCTAAATACATATTTGGAATTAAGCCAAAGGCTTTGCATTTTTTTCAGGTGTCTAGGTGTTAACAAGAGACAGCCATCTAAAAAAGGCCGACAAACCATTTTTGGGAACTAAGGAAACATTTTAAGCCAGAGCTAGGCCTGAAAATATTTTGGATTTTTTATGTTGGTCCAGTGGCTAACAAAATGCAACAAAATGGTTCAATTCTTATATGGTTAAGCAAGGGCCATTTGTTGAGTTGAACCAACAGGGGACATATTATGCAAAACCCACTTTTTGCATCCCTTTGTATTTCCATTTGGGTCTCTACTGCTCCCGTAAACACTCCAAGTGCAAAAAAAACATTTATCTATTTTCTGTGTGTCAACTGAAAGATTTTGATGTCACAAATCATGCTTTTAGTCTTTTGGACGGCTCCCTTATTCTTATGTCAGGAGGAAATTTGCATAGAACCACCCCTCATCTGTCGAGCCCCCACCCACTAGATTAGTTAAAAATCCGCCATTTTTATCTGCTGGTTTTACGAGCACACATAAGACGCCGAGTGCTGCAGCTACAGGCAAAGGCAAGTCACATGAAGTGTGTGTTCATCTTGCCCTGGGTCCGACACGGGGTCGAACATATAGGGCTGGATAGCGCCTCTGTTTTCTGAAATAAGAAACTAAGAAAACGACGGTACTGCGTTTACATGGCGTTCTGGAGGACTGAATGACCGTGACAAATCAAGTTTTGAAGGAAAATGTAAAACTACAAATCCCAACACGTAAACAATCTGGAGAAAATTATTACTGCCCCCACAGGTGAAAACACGAAACTACACATTGAGCCGCAGGCTGGAGTTAAACAGCATCAGACGAATGCCAGTGTAAAGCCAATCAAGCGCTGATACAAAACGGTAAAAAGAACGCCTATGGCGTTCAGCGCGCTCATTTATCCAGGATTCAAACGTCCTTGTGAACGAGGCATTAATGTTACAGTTGATCAGTGTATAGAGCAGGAACAACTGATAGTTTCTCACAAAGCATTTCACCTGATGTCTAATGCCACAGATATTCAGAATCCTTGCTGCAGTTACAGCAGCAAAGAAGTGAGGGTGATTAAGGAATGTTTTCAGTCCATTGATGCTTATGAGAAATTACTTACGTTATACGTTAAAGGAAGAGCATGGAAACTTTTTTGTCATTTTAAGGGCTTTGCTGTAAAAATATCACTACTATGTTTAAGAACTAACACAAAATTGCTTGTCATGGGTTCAGTTCATTTAGTGTTTTTTGATGCCACTTCAAAAAGCCACAGCCAAACATGGCTCATGGCTATAAATAAACATGTCAGAATATCCAGTGGCAACTAAGGACAGACACTTTTAAAATGGGTTGTGATGTTGACATGTAGAGTCTGGTGAGCAATGTGCTTCCCATAAGAAATCTGATGAAGTACTGTACAATGCTATAAAATTACAATACAACAGATTAAACATATTTTATAAATTACATCTTCTGTAGTTTGTACAAGCAGGTCTGTAGTTTTATCAGTAAAAGGGTATTTGTTAGTCTCTAAGGATGTAACTTCACTTCTTATCTGAAGAGAAAGAGCCAGTGATCTAATAAAGGTTTAGTTAATTAATCTGTTTACACTAGTCTCCTGTGTTTCACATGTCCATCATCAGTTAGTTGTACATTAGGGGAGTGCTCTGGCTAGCATTCTATCTGAACACATTTCTTAATCAATATTGCACCCATATGCTTTATTTCCTGTGCATGAATCAACTACAACTCATTGGCTCTATTTTCACTTTCAATAACCCAAGATAACATTTCTGACAACAGTCACTGAGACAGCAAACAGGCAAATGATCCTCCATAGGGTGTATGTTTATATGCTGCTGAAAACTTTCATGGTTAAGCCTTACATTGAGGTTTCCTAAAAGATCATTTTTAGAGAAGGTATGGATTAAACACTGCAGAGCTGTAAATCATAAGCCTAATTAATCTTTCTTCTGGCAACAATTTCCTGCAGATTTTGAGTTTTGAGTGTGTGTGTGTGTCTGAAACAGAGATGGCAAAGGAGCAGATACATTAGCTAATTTATCTTTGCTACAATAATGCTAGCTCTACAAACAAACAAAGAAGTGGTTGTTTTCTATTGTTGTGAGTGTGTTTGTGCTTCAGGGACTCATAGTCCTTAGCCAGGCAGCTGGACACGAAACAGAGACTCTGAAAAAGACAGCCTGCTGCACTCTGAATTTCTTCCTTTTGTTTTAATTTTCTCACATTGTGGGAAGAAGGGAGGGTGGCCTCTTTTGGAGCCTGTCCCCCTCAATGCCCTCATTCCCCTTGTACACCCTACAGTTCTGGACACGAGCTGAGCAACATGATAATATATACATATTTTAACTGGCTCCAGCTGTATGAAATGTAGAAATTCTGATTTTTACTTCATGAAATAATTTAGTGAGATGCACAGGGATTTTTAAACTACTAACAGTATCAGTAACTGCATAGAAAAGAATGTTTATGTGTGTGCATCAGCAGGTATTTAGCTTCAAAACACTGCATGTTGGCACTAGCTCCAAATTCTCAATTACAATAGACTGGCACCATCCTAAGGACCTTAATAAGGAATTAAATTTATATTTATATTTGTGGGCTTTAAATTGATATACACTACCAGTCAAATGTTTGATCACACCTTCTCATTCAATGTTTTTTCTTTGTTTTTTATTATTTTCTACATTGTAGATTAACATTGAAAACAAATAAAATGACAAAGGAACACATGGAGTTATCCAGTAAAAGAGTTAAACCAGAATATGTTTAGTAATAAGGTAATGGACTGTTGTTTCTTTTTACTTAGTTAAGCGGAACTGTAGTGGAATAGGATTACTAACTGTTTACCAACCCGACCATCACAACTGATGATCCCAAAAATTCCACTAACGAACTCTTGACGAGGAACACCTGTAAATTAAATACCATTCCAGGTCAATTTCTCATGAATCTGATTGAAAAAATGCTAAGAGTGTGCAAAGCTGTCAACAGGTGATGTTTTCAATATTAATCTACAATGTAGACAATAATAAAAACAAAGGAAATCGCTGAATATATATATTTTAACTCGATTACGATTAATGAACGATTATTTTATTTATTTATTTATTTTTTTGCCCTCACAGTTCACTGACAAGTTTTGTACAGTTAATATGCTGACTCGCTTGTCAGTCTCTTTTTGTTTTTTTTTAACCATGCACTGTTCATATTCAGTAACATGATTGTGCTCCAAGTGTTGAAACAAATTGGTGGTGTTACCTTTGGGCGTCGCAACTGTTTTTCTACAGTGTCTACATCTGACTTCATTTTGTTTGATGTCATCCTTACTGAAGCCAAAATGTGTCCAAATGACGGAGACTGTGTTTTTCTTTGGTACAAGCTGCTCTTGTTGCTCAGTTGTCTCAGTGTTTAAGCTCTCCATGCTCGACAGGTCGGCGGAATAACGTAACGGAGCGGGGTCACGTGACTCCACACGCGTTAGTGTTTTTAAAGGGAAAGTAATTGAAATAATTGACCTGGAAAAATTTGATCCATTATAGGTTCTGAATGTCGATTTCGATTACTTTTTGATTAATCGCCCAGCCCTAATTTAAACAAAATGTTTAAAAAAATGACACCTTTACTCAAACACGTTTGATGTCAAAATTTTCCGACCTTGTATAACAGAAATAAAATACTGCGCAAAAATCTAGTTTCCAAACTTTCTTAATTCTATTTAATACAAGTCACTGTCAGGAAATGCAGAAACCCTCACAAACATTTTTTGCAGTCTTCAGTGCTCTGCATTCTTTTTAGGAGAATAACTGCAGGGATATTTTTGAGGTTTTTGAATCAATAAACGCTTTGACACCGCTTCTTTTGCATTCAATCTGTACAGAAGACCCCAAGGTCCCACAGGCTGCCACAGAACCGATTCTTCAGCTACCGGTTCACCATTGTCCAAAACTAAAAACAAAGTCGGCCCAGCAGGCCAAAATCTCACAAAAACTTGCTCAAAACACAACAAAACTCTTGCAAACAAACTCCCCAGCAGTTTTATCACAACCAGCCAGCTTATAGACACATATAAAGCGAAGTGTCATCATTTTCTTTTACTTACATTTGAAGAAATTCAGCTCCGACACGCGCGCCTCCCTAGTGTGTCTCTTCGGAAAGTCGCTCCTTTTTTCCCTTGACATACTTATTTGCTGGACAATTATCCCCATCAAATGTCCTCAAATACCCTGAAATATCTTGAATTTGGTCTTTTGTGTGCTTTTCCCTTTGTTTGAGCCTAAAAAATCGACCCAGAGCGCGCTGTCCTCACGACACGCGACTATGTGAAGCTAGACAGCCAGCGAACAAAATGAAAGAGATCTCCACACAAAGTTTACTTTTCTTGATTTTACTGAAGATACTGAAGATATGTTTTTTCTTTGTAACTGAAATATACAGAAAAGGAAAAATAAATTACTAGCCAATACACACGTCTTAATGCTACACGTAATGATTATCCTAGCTTAAACACATAAGCATTACATTACATTGGCATCACATTTATCAACCAAAATACAATTCCAACACACATCAGAGTGCTTTCTAAACACATTAATACTCACAAAGATGAAAGTTTCCCAAGGCACAAGCATGTAGGGCACATTTAGCGTGTACATGAGCTGTTTTCTCCTTCATAACTGCCGAAGCACTTGTTCACAACATTACCGGAGAAATGCCAAAGATAGTTTCATGGCAAGAACGTTCACTCGCTCATGTACAATAAAACAAAGATCCTTTGGGATACAGATGTCCTACTTTCGCCCCCTAGCGGCAAAAGACGGGAAGGATAATTCTAGTAATTGGAAGGGGTGGGTGTGTCGCGATTCGGCCTTCTCACACCCTGACACAGCTTCGTGAACCTGCGTATCGCGATTTTGGTTTTGTATCGTATATCGTTACATCTCTATTTAATGTATATATAAATCAAGTAAACTGGGGCATTATAGTCAATAAAAGAGAGAGAGAGAGAAACCAACAGAGAGAATCGTAATTTTCCCACCATAATTACAAAAACATTTACAAATTAATCTAAAGTAAAGTGGCCCCTTATAGTCAGGCGGAAACACAGCACAGCACACATTGTGAACAGTGTGAAATTTTTTCTCTCCATTTAACCCATTCACCAAGTGAAGCAGTGGGCGGCCAGCGATGCAGCACCCGCGGAACAGTGTGTGGGGACGGTACCATACTCAAGGGTACCTCAGTGGTGCCACTAGCTGTCCTGGGATTCAAACCTACAACCTTCTGATCGCAGGAACAACTCCCTAACCACCATCTGCCCCAAAACGTTTCTGATCCTGGAGGAAATCGCTTAACAAGTAACCCACAGTGGAGATCCTGGGAACTGAACCCAGGACCACATACATGCATGCGCTCTACTACTGAGCTACATCCCCAGCACAATATAGTACATCTATATCTCCTCAGAAACATCCATCCTCCTTTATCCATTTTAGATGCAAATGAGAGAGAAATCTGTTTAAGCATGTGAATATGAATGTGTCGCTTTTATGGGTAACACGGTCCGCAACATTCTGGGGAACAGCTGTAACTGCCTGATTTTCAGATAGAAAGAATGGAATAATTAAAGTGGCAGTAAAGTCCACGAGTAACAAAAGTGTCACACACGAACACACCACAGCACAGCACCTTGCTCAAGAGTACCTCAGTGATGACACCAGCAGTGTTGGGATTTGAACCCACAGCTTTCTGATTGCAGGGGCAAGGCCCTAAACACTAAGCCACCAGCTGCCCCCAAGTGAACTAGTGAACAAGAGAATGAAGTAAACACTGATAATACTTATTATTATTATTATTATTGTTATTATTATTATTAATATTAACATTCATGTCAGTGTTATATTTAATATATTTATATTTAGTGTTGGAAGATCAGGGCTGTTTTGACTGATAATTAAAGGTCTCTGACGTGCACAATACTGTAGTGGGCATTACACTGAATCATACGTTACCCTTTAAACTTGACCATACAAGCAAACACTGGGTCAAAATAATAACAGTAATATCAGTTCATTTACACACAGAATATCTTCTAATGATAAGGTGGCTTATACTCAGTCTACAAAGAGTTAGAATACAATGGTTTGTCTTTAAACAATATTTTGTATCTGCATCCTCTTTTTGGATGTCGTCTCTATTTAAGGATAACATTGAAAATCTACAGGTTTGGGGCTAAAACTGCACATGAAGCACCTTTTTTTCTAGTTAATGTTCAGTGTTTTTCAAAAGATGTTGAAAATACAGCAGTAATTTAATGAAATATCAACCTCCTTTTTGTTCACTTCTGTTTTTGTACTTTATACAATACTAATATTGATATGTACTTCAGCTGTGAGATATGGTTATTTGGAGTAGAACGATCCACTGTAAACCCACATGAATAGACCCTACTGGATTCTAATAGGTTCTAATAGATTCTACAAACAAATGTCACTTCGCTGTGTCGCGATATGTACCAAAACCATCAGAAATGTTTATTATACTGTGATATTTTTGCCACTATAGTACCCATGCCCCTATTTTACATAGCAGTATGTCATACAGTGCCAAAAAAACAAATAATAAAGGTTATTTTTAACATGTAATTTCATTTACTTGTTTGTTACACTAGGCTCTACATTAGACAGTAATTGTGTTTATACCATTTGTCATGACTGTCTCACTCACCCAGACAGGAACTCTGGCCCCCGCTCCATGTCTTGCTGCTTTGGCAGGTGACACTGTGGTCTCCTTGGAGTGTATATCCTGGCGAACAGAAGAACTGGCAGCGAGAGTTAAAGTAGGAGCCGTCTGAACACTTATAGCCACCGTTTGAAGGCATGGCCAGCTTTGGACAGCGGACCTCTGTAAACATAGAGCCAAAAACACTAAAACAATCACTTTGCAGTAAGTATACTAACAGAGGGGATAATGTGTCACTACAGTTTGTACTGAAACAGCGCTCAGCTTCTCTACTGCCTAAATAAGTGTAAAGTGTCCATTTGTCACACGTGAACACACCACAGCACAGCACACAGTGTGAACAGTGCAAAACTGTTCTCTGCATTTAACCCATCCAGACAATCAGAAGGTTGTGGGTTTGAATCCCAGGACTGCTAGTGAAGCAGCCACTGAAGCAGCGCCTAGGGAGCAGTGTCTGAGACAGTATCTTGCTCAAGGGTACCTCAGTGGTGCCACTGGCAGTCCTGGGATTCAAACCCACAAACTTCCAATTACAGGGGCAACTCCCCAGACCACCAGCTGCCCCTAAATCACAGTAAGTGAAAGTCGGCTACACGTTATACGTTAAACTTTGGTTGATTGAAACTGACCTCTGCAGGTGTATTTTCCTGACCACTGTTTACTGGTCATGCATAAGATCTCACTGCTGCCTTCCAGCTCGTAGCCTCTTTTGCACTGGATCTTGCATCGTGTTCCCAGGACGTTTTGATAACGTCCCCCACGTGGCGTCATGCAACTCACGTGGCCATGTTTCACTTTGACTGGAGCGCACCATGGCTCACCTACAACAAGAGGCAGATTGTAACATATATGGGCAGATTGGAACACACGCATGTGCCCCGAAGGAGAAGAACCACACATACAGTGGGAAAAAACAGCAGTATAGACCTTTCCAAAAGGAATATATACACTTACCTTGATGTATAGCTTACTGGTCTGTAATGACCTTCAGAGTGGTCACGGACAAAAGCAGAGCAAGAAGGCAATGAGAAAGACAGGTGGAAGAGCCACAGGAGAGGTAAAAGGAATCAGAAAGAGAACTGAATAAAAAAGCAGTGGTAGCATGAACCCTAACCTTTTCATCTATTTCGCTTACCTGTGGACACTAAAATCGAAATGCCTACAAACAAGCTTTATGCCAGAAAGCCATACTGCCGACAACCTGGAAGAGGCATTGAAGGAGAGTATACCCGGAAAATAGGAGAAAATAGAAGAAAAAAAATTCCTGCATAACTACTGATAACGGGGCAAATGTTGTTCCTGCCATCAGACAGTTAAAATGGCCTAGAATAAGTTGTTTTGGCCACAATCTAAACATTGCTATAAACAACTCACTCAAGAAGCAGCAAGCCAGCACTGATCAGGCATTTTTTTTTTTCTGACTGGACTGCGCAACACGATGGGGCTCCAAACAGCGAATGGTGGAGAGAATTCTGGAGCAGGAGCAAGCCATCAAATGGGTGTTTGCTCAGGATAAAAGCCGCCGCCCGCTCCCGCATCTTACATGGCAGGACATAAGCGTTCTGAAAGCAGTGGGTTGAAGCCAGTGGCGGAGTTTACAGATATTCTTTCTGGAGAAAACTATGTTACTGTTTCCTCCCTTTTGCCAATGTTAGCCTACCTGGAAAGTGTGCTGGAGAGCTCAGAGCAAGATGCGAAACTCACAGCCGACCTGAAGCGCGTCATCTTGGAGCAGATGGAAGACAAATATAGCAATGAGCCACCCTGAGTATCACATGAAACCACCTGAGCTAAGCGCCACAAAAACTGAACTGGTTGCAGAAATGGCGGCGGCAGCAGCAACACACGCAAGTCCATCATTCGGCCCCGCACAAGAGAGAGAAGAGGCAGAGGAATCAGGTTCTGGTACCGCGCCTAAGAAGAAAAAGGGTTCACTGGGCAGCCTTCTTCACCGTTGATCAAAAGAGTGAAGCTGAGATGTCTAGGTGGAAATCTAACCAAGGATGGTTTCCTCTTATGGCAAACATCGCTCGTAAATATTTGTGCATATGTGCTACCAGTGCTCCATCTGAACGTGTGTTCAGCACAGCGGGTAATGTTGTTACTCCACTTCGCAGCTTATTAAAGCCAGAAAAGGTGAACATGTTAGTATTTCTGTCAAGAAACCTTCATATTTAACCTTGTTTTTTTCGTTATGGTAAAACCATGAAAAGGGCATATTTGGCGTAGTTTATTTAATCTAATTTAATTAAAATTATTTTAATTTTTTTCTGCTGTTTTTGTATGCCTCATTTATTAATTCGTTTGGAGTTCACTGTAATTTGTATTGTGATCGCTAACAACTTCCTTGTTATTATTTCCTCATAATAATAATAATAATAAAATAAGTAAAGAGGCGGAAATTGAAAGCATGCATTTCATTTGGCTATATAGTGTGATTAAGTGTGTTTTTTCGCGAGCTGGTTGCTGCTGCAGCGGGGGCGGGGCAGAGGATCGCATGCCGGCTCAGCATCGTGATGTCTATCGGTCATCGGCGATGGACGATGGCATTGTCTATCAACCCAACCCTAATTGGTAGGAAATGCCAGAACGCAATAGGCTAACCTGTTAGATTTCACCCAAGTTTAGGCGTCCATTTTTAAACTTTAAACATTAATATTCAGTCATA
>JBBPCY010072560.1:0-10941 GCA_037974405.1 Brachyalestes nurse
GTGTGTGTGTGTGTGTGTGTGTGTGTGTGCGTGTGTGCGTGCGTGCGTGCGTGCGCGCGCACAAAGAAAAGCTCCCATTTTCTTCCGCCCCAGCCAATAGTGCCGTAACTGTTTTGGCTCAGAAGTTTTTCAGTGAGGACAAACTTGAAGAAATTCTGGTATAGACAATGTAAATTTTCAAACTGAAAAAAGAGTCTCCACAGTACATTCAGGCATTAATTACATTTTCCCTGGCCTTTGGCTGTCTTTAGGCCCCCTCTGACAGTGGCTAACTGTGACTATTAGATTAGTAAATGAAAAAAATTATAGAATTTGGGTACCTACCCCAGTCAATCAGCCAAGACAAATTTGGCTTCTTTAGTTTACCTTTGGAAATGCTAATGTCACTAACAAACACTTAAAGTTTCAGTAAACAAATACGCAAAACTACCCTCAACCATTTCAAACTAGATTCAGCCCTTTTATAAAGATGGCACAGGGTTGTCAGTGTGATTTAAGAGACAGCGTGATTTACTATGAGGTTATAAATGTAACAAAACTTTAATGTGTAGGCGTATGCTGCAGGCAGCCTTTTTAGACAACAGGGTCTTTCAGTTTAATAATCTTTCATTATAAACACATATACATCATAGAATCAGAATCAGAAAACTTTATTGATCCCAGAGGATATTACTGATCTTAATCTGATCACCCCTCTGCAGCCCTGGTGCTGTGTGTCTGTCCACAGCAGGGAAATTTTGTTCAGTTTATAGTGTATAGTGAGTCAAGTCTGTGCCGCCTTAATGTAGAGCTCAATGCAGTTTGAGTGGGTTGAGAATTTTTGGGTAGGTACCTATGATTTGGCAAATTAGCTTCTCAGCTTCAGTTCTAAACCAAAGATGCAAATTTGGTCTGAAATGCTACAGATATGGTTGAACATATAATTTTTTTGCTAAACCCTTAAGTGTATAAGGCCCTACCAAGCCTAGGGTTCCCCACAGGAACTACTGTGTTTTCTCTAGTGATATTTCTGCCAATCCATATTAAATGTGTTGTATATCAGTGCCTGACCTCATAAATACTCTACAGAATGAATGGGCACAAATTCCCACAGAAACTCCAAAATCTTGTGGAAAACCTTCCAATAAGAGTGAAAGCTGGGGGAAACATGTCCATATTAAAGTCTATGCATCTGAATCCAGTGTCACTGCAATTTCCTGTTGGTGTAATGGTCAGCCGTCCCAAAACCTTTGTCCATAGAGCATATCTTACATAACATACTAGTTTCATTGTATGTACTGAATTAAACACAGCTGCATATTCAGTTTTACGATTAATAACTGAATAACACACCTAGAGTTTAAAAGGAAGTTTAGATTATACGAAATGAAAAAGAAAGAAAGGAAAAAAAAAACTACCCGTTAATTAATAAGGGGTATTACCTCTGCTCCTAGAGGGCTACAGAAATGTGCAGTATTGTTACAACTTCTGAATAGTCCTAGCAGCTTATTTCTTGTTCTTTTTTTTTCTCTCCAGCATGTGTGCACTTGGCCAAAGCAGCTAAAATGTTTTCTATTCAACAAGACTTAAATTAACATTTGAGCCCTTGGAAGCAGAAACAGAACAGAATGGCTTTTGAGGGGTGAAGCGAAACCATTAAAGACTATTTGGAGTTGGAGGTTTGACAGATAGCCTAGTTTATGTTGAGGAGAGTTTGAGGAGATCTCAAATGAGCCTTCACACCAGGGCAGTAATGAACACTAACAGCGCGCGCTCATTTTTCACCCAGAAACTAAAGCTTACTTTTAATGAAGAGCCAAAATCAAGTCAAATACACAAGTGATACAAGATCCAGCTATTCACTGTGACAGTGACGTGGCCATTGTCATTTTGGCCCTGAAGCCTGGCTCCCATACGCACAAGCACTCATAAGCAGATACAAGCATAGAAAGTTCAGTGTTCCTTGTTATCTTGTATTCTTTAAAAAAGTAGGCTCATAAACATATAGTTATAAACACTATTCAAATTTCAAAGCATATCATATTCTCCCCAGTCTGTATGGTCCATATCTGCAAATGTAGCTGTTTTACATTCACTTTTGTGAATGTGCACTTACGTGTTTAAATACATGCCTTTTCACTTTATAGCACTTTAGCTCTGCCTATCCATGTCTTAAAGAGCTGTGTTAAGATCTTTCTCTGCATTCAACCCATTCATCCAAATGAAGCAGTGGGCAGGCCGTGACCCAGGGCCCTGGGAGCAGTGGGTGGGTACAGTACTTGGCACAAGGATGCCACTAACAGTACTGGGATTCAAACCCACAACCTTATGCTCACAGTGGCTACTCCCTAACCTCCCAGAAACCTGGTTTGACTTAATCACTACTTCATGAAATTAAATCAAGTGTGGTGCTGATGGAATGCAGGCAATTACTATTTCATATTGAGCCAACAACAAGCTAACAAGAAGTTAGCTGAGATGCTCTCTCTTATTCTCCGGGTCGACCAGAGGAGGATGAGTTCCCCTTTTGAGTCTTGGTTCCTCCCAAGGTTTCTTCCTCCAGCTTAGGGAGCTTTTCCTCACCTCTGTTGCCTTTGACTTGCTCACTTGAGGCTCAGAGCTGGACTCTGTAAAGTTGCTTTGTGACAACATTGGTTGTAATAAGTACCAAATAAATAAAACTGAATTGAATTGAAGTATTCCACAGATCTGCATTTAAGACAAACAGAAACAGCAGGCTAGTCAATAGGTATAGCTGATTCCTCTATATCAGCGGTCCCCAACTTTTTTTGCACCACGGACCTGTATCATGTAAAACAATATTTTTACGGGCCGGTATATACAACTAATAACAAAGTGTGCAAAAATACAACTCGCCTTTCCGCTGAATTAGTGGGAGCCCTGCGCTTGTTTCCCTCCTACAAAAAAAGTGTTTTTTCAGACTCTGATAATCAATCAAATATTTTTTATGTCTTTCTGTGTGGCCCTGTACCAAATGACTCACGTACTGGTACCGGTCCGCGGCCCGGTGGTTGAGGATCTCTGCTCTATATGAACGACTGTAAATCAAATTCAGTAAAAACCAGTGAAACGGCTTGTAGAGTCACCCTGAATGAGATTTATGTTTGCTTATACAAGTCATTTCACTCACAATGAAACTAAACTTTGCTCACCTTTTAGCAAAGTAACTAAATTCCCTATGAAAAACACATCAAATAAAACACGAATTTAAAAGATTCATGTCTTACCTCTGTATCATCTGTCTAGGCAAGCAGAAATCTGTCTCCTTATCTGACCTAACACTGCAGCACATCTGTCTCTTGTCATCTTTAGGTCATTGTGTGATCTGACACACCCACACAGTTCTGAGCGGCCAGCAGTTTTTGGCATTTAACTAGATAAATACAGGCTAGAAAATGGAAATGTAAAATGCCTGCTATTATGTCTGTCTTGGTGAATAAACCACATGGGTGTCAAAAGTGGACCTCAGGGAAAGAAATGTATATTCATATGTATATATGTGTGTGTGTGTGTGTGTGTATACTCGTAATTCCTTCTCTGTGGTAAATCTCATTACTATGCCCTCTCATTGTGCTAACAGATTTATATCGGTGATGGCGAGCCCAGTGAAAGAAAAGGATTCGGGCTTGTTGTTGATGTATGATCTTCATTGACTTAGCATCAGGGATTCTGACTGCTGGGTGAGAGTGCGTCAGCACATATTGTGTTTTGAACCAAAGCCTGTCAGTGAGCATAGATGGAAACATATCACTTAGTCATGGAACCAGATGTTGCATCATTCTCCAGATGTTTTTGTCCATTTCCAAGAGAGCCCTGTTGAGATGCTGGGTTATGCAGCTGTTATAATGTATTGTGTCAAGAGGAAAGTTCACATCGACTTGACTTTTTGCATTGAAGTATTTAAATAGTGTACCAGTAAATTTAAGAATGATAAAATATTTAATTATTATTATTAGGAGATTGAAAAAATAAATCCCAGCCAGCTGTGCTTGGGATTTAATGTATGAATAAGTATCAGTAAATATAATAATGGCATTGGCATATTGAAAGCTTAACTTTAAACTTTGTTTAATTTGACATGAATGCAGATCCTCATTGTTATAAAAAGTTTATAATTGTTAACTATTTCCTGACTGGGACAGGCTGGGACTGGGATTTTCCAGTATCTTCAATAAAATAATAACCTTTTGCATTGCAGTTGCCTGACTTTTCTCTTTGAGAAAGGCAAAAATCTTCCAAAACTGTAAATGCTGAGCTATGCATTAGAACAGCTCTGCATACAATGTCTTGTTTGAGTTCCTGTAGGCTACTTATCTAAGACTCTTAATGGCTTTACCTTTATACTTTAACCTAATATTATGAGCTACTACGATATGCAAATCAGATGAGCGCATAAAATTAAGCAAGCTGGGTGTGTCAGCCACCATCAGCATGATTCCTATCCTTAATGTGGAAAATGGAGTGAAAATTAGCTCTCAAATGATCTGCTCGGGTTGGTCACACTTTTGAGTCTGCTTGGTTGCATGCCACAACGCACAATGCACAGTTCCATCATTAAACATGTCTGAAATGTTGTAAAATGGGAAAGAACCTTCATTCAGCCTGAAATAGCCAGTGAACAATCCTAACCCAGAAGTAAAAACTGTGATTGAAACAATATTGATATGTTGTTGTAGCAAAAGCACTAAATTGGTGTAGATTTCTGATGCTAGATTGGCTTTAATCTTGCTTGTTGTGTACGCCGTTACTTCAAAACTGGAAAGTTAACCATATTGAACATGGATCCAACATGGATTCAGCAACTCTCACTGACTGAAAAGCTCTTGTTGTAATGTCAGTTACTGATCTTGATTTAATGTTCAGCTTTATGATTTCTCAGTGTTGATTCAATATTAACACACCTTACTTACATTTTAGGCAATACAGAGCATGTCACAATGGTACACAGGTGTTTGAAGCACGGTGCAGTGTTTGAAGACTTACCTGAGGCCAGAATCTACCAACTTCTACCCAGAACTTATGATTGACAACACAAGGTCTCACAGCCATGTGAATAAGTTGTATAGGATGTCCTTCATACAGGAAATTGGAGCTTTGATCCCTGCACAGGCAGCACTGCCAAATAGGAGTGAAAGTCCTTGGGTAAGTCTTCAAATATTCCACTTGTCTGCCACTGTACATTGCTCTAAATTAGAGCGTCTGCAAAGTCCCTGAAATGTAGGTAAATTTTGTAGGTAATATTTGGTGAATACAGACATTAGATCAGTAGCTGTTCAGCCATCAGTAAGTGCTGAGGAGCAGTTTTTGGCAGCTTGATTTTTAAGAGTGTAGCTGTTTCCATTGCCCTTAATATGTCAAAGTAGTGACCAAATATGACCCAACTGTTCCCCACATGGGCCTTTGCCTTTACCTACTTCCCCTCTGCTTTTGCCCTTCATCTGCTCCTCCTCTCCCTAACCTTCCTTTCAAACCCAGCCAGGTGGGACGTGCCTGGGTGGTCGGGTCCTTTCGGGCCGAGGTGAGGAGGCCAGGCCTCTGGGTTGCGCGAGATGGACGTGCAGGGGACTCACGCAGGTGCGGCCGCAGCAGCAGATGTTCCAGGACCCACTAACAACACTCCCGGCCAACTAGCTCTGTTTTGTCCTGCCCCACCCAACGCCTGTTGTCTGCTCAGAGTGTCTGTGCTATATTTAATACCTCTGTGGTTAATTAATAGCCATCTATTAATAACATCAAGAGCGGTTAGAGGTCCTCCCTCACCCATTTTCTCTCTCTCACTCTTTCTCAGCAAGCCCTGATTTTTGCTCTACCCCTGCGGCCATTTCCCATGCATTACTGATGAGGCAAATGTCTCACTCTCTCAAAGAATTACAAAAATACTTTCTCACTCCACTCGTCCTCTGTCTTTCTTCCTCTCACTCGCTCACTCACTCACTCACTGCCTTTCCCCCCCTCATTTCACAGAGCTTAAAACTGTGCTAGCTCGCTTCATAAGGAGAGCTAACAAAGGTTCTGAGGAATCAGAAGGCAGTGCTGGCATGCCAGGTATTTGTGCAAAATCGTTTTCATCATGGAACAAAGAGAACAGAAAGGCAGGCAATCGAGCCAGAAACGTGATCCAGCAGCAAGCAAATGAAATGCAAATTTAGATCATTAAACTCCAATATGAGTCATAACTTTATGATGTATCTAAAATATATCCAATGACTCACTGGCTGTTGGCCGTGTTTTTTAAAGCACTGCCTCGCCTCTCCCTTGACAGGAAAGCCAAACAGGAGCAGATTTTAAGCTACTCTCTTATTTAATATTGCATCTGTGAAAAGTCCTTCGAGAGGGACGAAATGTGACAGTTAATATAGCCTTAATCATGCGAAGTAGCCTACTCACTAAAATAATAAATTCATTATACACACACAAACAAACACACACACACACACACACACAAATATTTGGCCGTGTGAACATATGTATTAATCTTGATACTCTGACACTGTGTTCTCTTTTCTTCTGAACAGGAAATCACACTTCAATAGCAGCGTGTAGTATAAACTGTCTTGGTGTCATACTGTGAAAATGAATGGCTGGTACAGTAGCTCTGACGTCGGCTGCCACTGAAAGACTATGTAAGCAAATCACTATGCTATAAACAAAGCACCTTGTGTTGAATGGAAATTTTCACTGCACTGGAGCATGGAGGTCTGCATGATTGAACCCCACTACTTGTTGAACCTCCCCAGGAAATAAGAGACTATGGGCGGCTGGCTTATACTGTTTGTACAAGCTTTGCAAAACATGCTGCCAGTTTGTTGCTTTAGGAAATTATCATTGCATATCTAGAGTACATCTAGCCTTTGGGAATAACAGGCTATCTTGGCTTCTCTCATTATTCACAAACTGTCAAAACCTCCACTTAATTCAGTCAGGCTCCAGTCTACCACAAGTGTTGTCGCTTCAAGATCATTTTATCTTTGGTAGATGCTTGATTTAATACACTTGGATCCTTGTAGTATGACACTATATAAACTATTTTTTTTCATTATTGTGTCCCACTGGATGGTTTTAAATCCTCGTACAAAATGTAATATAACCCAATCAAACACAAAGGAATGCAGAACATTTTATTTAAATATTGATTTATTGAAGATTGTTTTTTTTTTTCATTTCTTAAACTACTTAAACTGCATACAAAAGCTTCCAGTAACTTAAGATCAGTCTTTTATGTTCCAATTTCGACTCCTCAGTCCACAGAACATTATATATTTTGTTCGCAGTATAGTGTGCTGCTGCTTGCTGAAACCTTTTAACATTTAATCGTCTACCTTAGAGCACCAGCTTTGTTGAGATACTATAACAGGGCTGGTATAACATGGTTTTGCACTTACACCCATAATATTCTAATCATGCCAGAGGTGTTCAGTAGTAACCAAATCAGTTTTAAGAGGTCAAATTACAGAAATGAGGCCCAACTCCAGTCCTGGAATTAGAGAACTCCAACTTTAGTACATTTTGATCATTTCCTTGCTCAAATGGTTGAAACACCTTCTTTGAGTCATCATCTAATTAGTAAACCGTTCAGGTCTCTGACCCTCTAGGATCAGACTCCTGGTCTAGAGGTTGGCAGAGAATGCCAATATGGGCGCAGCTATTGCTGGATTCGGTCTGAGTCTGTTTTTCCCAGACGAATTGGCCCAATTAGTTAATTACCCAGTTATGCTTGCAATGATGCAGTCCCTGAAGACAACATCATAAATTGAATAGGAGAAAAGGCATTGGAAATCATTATGCATGTACTGAATGCATTTCTAGTAAGCAAAGTTTTAGCCTTGCTCTTTTTCCCAGCAGAATACAGCCCATCACTTCATATATCACCCTACTGTGGCACAGGCAGAGCAAGCCGGGAGGCTCACCATGATGCAGAGGATCATCTTAGCTCGATTAAGAGGCATTATGGTGGCTGTCTCTGACACATCTTTCTGAAGGCCATGGAGGGTGTTATTGTGCAGCTGATTTAGCCATGGCGGCTGCACGCATTGACGGACGGCCCTAGAGGGACCTGCCCGCTGCAGTGCTGCTAAATTGTTTTTGTTCCGACCACAATCAACTCGACCACATTGGGAGGAGAAGACTGGGGCTCTGGAAGAAACTCCTCTCTGCACCTAATTGCACTATAAAGGGCTGTGAACAAACTCTACATTCTCTGGGGTTCTTTCAGAAAGCTTAGGGCTAAATGCTTTTTCTGACAGATCCCCAGCAATTTTCCCTGGTCGAATTCCTTTAAGGGCCAAACAAGGTAGAGAGAGAAACGAGATAGTGTTTTTTCTTGTTATAACTGTGTCTGAAAATGTTCATCTCTTTCAAGTCTGAGATCAGCAAGGCTTGCTGGTTGTTCTCAGACTGAATGGAAGTGGGTCACTTGTGCCCACTTGACCCATTTCTATTCAATTTCAGGTACAGTGTGGGCATAAAGTTTTAGAACATTAACTCAAAACTTTTCAGACTTGACAGCTATTCACGTTGTGTATGCTTCCGTCTGTAGCTGAAAGAGAACGCTTTACAAAACTCACAACAAAAGAATTCTCAGTCAATATTCGTAGAAACTCTGAATCTCAAGAGTGATTGTATTCTATACTCTCTTGGCTGTTTTGTTTATCATATGCATGTTTTATGGAATTGAGTCTGGAGACTGCACAGGCCTTGTCATTATGATGAGTTGTCTTTCCTTTCTCCGTTCACTAGATATTTGTGGCACTGCTGTAAGATCAGTTGTAGGCCATTATTCTGCTGCCAGAGTTCGAACCAAAACCAAGAAAAAAGATATCATCACTCCAATCCTCAGGTCCTTGCACTGGCTCCCAGTTCAGTACAGAATTGATTTCACAGCATTACTCATCATGTACAAGGGTCTCAATGGTTGGAGCCCTAAGTACATCTCTGATATGTTTGAAGTACATAATCCTGGTAGGTCTCTTTGATCTGTGGGAGCTGGTCAGCTAGTGGTGAAAAGGGCTGAAACTAAACATAGAGAGATGGTGTTTAGTCACTAAACTGCCCATCAATTTTAGATCTGCACCAACTGTAGCTTTGAAAAGCTGCTAAAACTGCACTGTTCTCCTCAGTCGTCTTTTAAACATCTGCAGTTCCATTGTATGTTTAATCTTCTGTTATTGATTTTCTATGTATTCTTCTGTGGATTCTTCTATGTGTTCTTGATTTTCTATGCATTCTTATGTTATTTATGGCTTAACTTCACTTGAAATGACGAACAGTGAAGAGTTTAGCCTTTGCCTCATTTAACCTTTGCTGTTATAGCCATGCTAGTTAAGGTGAATGTAAAGTGCCTGTAAAGATTATTGACCACCTCTGGCAGTAAAGTGAGTCCAGGGCATCCTGTTTACATCTATCTGGATTGTATCCTGATCAAATTTTAGCCGCCCCTATTTACAGTTAGCAGTCTGGTCTACCAGACTGAAATCTGATTACTAAGTGGTGAGCAATATGCACAACCATTTGTATATAACAAACATTACATGTGCTGCTCCTCATTTGTTCTATTCTATTAAAAAGAAAAGCACAATTGTGCACCACACAGTCGATCTTTACAGGAAGAGGCTATTCAGAATCATTACAGTGCTGTGTCATTACCATGTGCATTAAAACAGTGTATACTAGAGACAATGAACAATGGTGAGGCACTGAAAAGTTTGACCAGACTTGTGCTTTATTTAAACTAAGAGTAGGAATATGGATTTAAAAATAGTAATGTCAGTGATACCCAGATTAGGTCTCATCCACCCTTCATTATCACCATAATTATGCGCAATATGTTATTAATACATGCAGTAGTCTTATTATGTGCAATATCATGTGCAGTTTTCTTATTGGGTGCTAAATCATTAATTATTTGCACCTATTATTATGTGTCTCATTATTATGTGCAATATACTTTCCATAGGAAATATCACTACACATCAGTATTACTCGTATACAACTGATCTCTATTACAGTGACCTTAACTTTTTAAAGCATTTACAGACTGTCCCTTTTTTTTTTTTACTGAAACAAGCATATTTTTCTTTCCCTTAAATTCAGAAATGACAATTTGTGTCTGTTCTATCTACATTTATAGTAGGCTGTGACCGTTAGCAATGGCCTATTAACGGTAATTACTAGAAAAAGGTTAACGAGGTAAAATTGTAGTTAACTCTAAGAACATCTGTCAAACAGCCTTTTATAGTTGGGTCAATATCCTAACGCCAGGCTGTACACAGTTCAGACTTTTAACAGACTTTAGCTTCAGACCACATTACCATTGCTTAGAATGTCTGTCATCTTTTAAGACCCCAATTATTCTCAAACATTATTGTAGCATCCTGACAATTTTGAAAATTAGAGGTTTATCACCATTTTCACAAAACATTTTACCATAAAACCACAAAGTGGCAATTACAACTAACTTGATTTTATTTCAAACGTGAGTTCCATTTAATTATAGTGAACACAGAACCAAGGGATAGGAGTCAAAACAGCCAGGGACCAAGCCAAGGTGTTCATTATGCACTTGATGTTTGATATATTGCAATGTACATACATGTGCATACACACACACACATACAAACACACACACACACACATAATAACACAAAAGTCGCCTAGTCGGGTGTTTTTTCCTCTCTCTGTGCCCGCTTGTTGACACAATGCAGTCTCTGCCCCTTATTGGCTGACGCTGACACGTGTTCCTTAACCAATTACTGTAGTCCCTTTGTAAAAATGGGCGGCACCATTGCTGCTTAGAGTGAAAGGTAAGCACAGACAACAAGGCGAGAGACACGGCAGCAGAGGCACACACACATCACATGTATGGAGGTACTTCACTCTAGACACACAAACAACACGGAGACCTGCACAATCTGCAAGTCGGTGTTAAAGTACAGTGACAGTACC